>CAJNDT010002446.1:360990-388490 GCA_905221615.1 Symbiodinium sp. CCMP2592
CCACAAAGGGTTGTTTCTCCTTTTTTGACATCTGCTTCCATCGCGACCGGCTCTGATCTAAGTTTTTCAAGAAGGTTTTGACTCGAAGGCGCTTCAATGGAGGGTCGACCGTCCCTGTCCTGGCGACCGTCGCACAGTAACGGGCATAGGGCCCTGCCACCCTCTTCAGCCCGAGGCTTTTGTTACTGATTCGACCCATGAAGGTCGACCGGCCGTTTTGGACTTGAGCCGAAGCAAAGCTGAGCACAGCAGTCGACCGACAAGTCTAGAAAGAACTCTGTGCCATCCAAGGTTCACGACCAACGTCACTAAGTCGTGGCGCTTTCCACAGAAGATGCCCATGGACACGTATTGCCGATCTACGACCGACGTGACGACCTTCCACAACTCTGCCATGTCCCCCAAAATGATCTTGGCCTTCGACGTGGCCTCATCGATGTAAATGCCGCCACGGGTCGTCGCCCGGCATAGACCGACGAAGCCATCACCAAAGGTCTTCATGTCATGAAACAGATGAATGTTGGAGCGGACCGACAAGCCGAGCTCCTCAGCTTTTTCAAGAACAGGATCCTTCTCCACCAGTGGGGCCTCCATCGTGCTGTCGTCAGCCAAGATCCCAGACTCGTCGTCTCCCCCCTCAACGACCAGCTTGTGCTCTGTGACCGTTGCTTTGGCCGCATCCACAGCACTTTCGGCTTCATCCACTGCACGACCAGCGGCCAGATTCTTCAACCCTTGGAGGACCGACACACACTCAGGGATGCCACTGCCCTCGATCTTCGGGTCACCAGACAGACCGACGCCAAGACGCATGCACGTCCTTGGCAACCCCATCACCAAAATAATGAGACATGGCACTGAATGTCAGTCATAGTTCATAGTGCTAGCAAGCCTCAAAATGCGCGACCGTCCACGCTCACTCCACAGCATCTTCTGACAGCGGTCATACGCTGGTAGGCGGCTCACGACCGACGAGTACTTCTTCATGACCAACTGACACCACAACTGTGCCTTCAACATTGGGGCACAAAAGTCAGACATGAAGGTCGGTATGGAAGAGACCGTCCCGCGACCGTCACAGAAGTCATAGAAAAGCTGCAGAGCAGCAATCTGCTGCTCGGGTTCCAGGAGGAAGCCTGAGCCAACTGCATTCCGCGACCAACAATGCAGGAAAACCTAACAGCATGGCATGCCGCCGAGTTACGTGTCTCTTCTCCTTGACCGACGAAGTACTTGTTCGTGAAAACAAGTCCCTGTGGCAGGTCGGGCTTCTCCTTCAGCTTGATCAGGACCGGCTCTTTTAACACTGCAGTCGCTTTGCACCAGTTGTGGATTGTTGACCGGCGTGACTTGCCCAAAATTTCCACCATGGCGTTCTCGGCGTCCTGACAGATGAGACTCAGGGCCAGCAACAAAAACAGGTGGTCGACCGACTGTCCTTTATCAGACCGCCAGGAACTTTGGCGACATAAGCACGCACAAGTTTGATCTTGTGCTCGACCGACGTCGTCCGCAACTTGTTGGCCTCCTGCTCATGGGCCATGGTGTAGAAGAGCTTGACCGCCGCCTGACACAGGAGTAACTAGTGACCGTCATGAGTGTCTAGTCATACTGCACATCCCTGGCCTCATCATCATCCAAGAATTTGATGCAATCAAAACGCATTCCGACCGTCAGAATGTCCTTGATCTCACCTGTGTACCACTCGAGCTGCGTTGCATCATCGGACTGAGCGACCGTCTCAGCAGCTTTCCTCGGTCAGAAAGTAATTTAAAATTAAGGGAAATGAAAACCGTGGACTTCGACCGACTCTTTTCTGACCAGCTGACAAACCAGTGCACACCAGAACGTGGAATTGGACCGACAAACTACACGTCGTCAAGTATCTTCAACGCTGCGATACAGTGCTTGCCATCTGCCAGCTTCGACCGGCCATCAGATGCGGCCATAGGACGACCAGCAGGATCATACCTGCGAAACCCAAGAGTGAACTACCAAGCACGAGAAAATAAACTTTTCGACTGGCCTCAGCTTCGGTCGGGACAACGAAGCCTGGCCCCAACGACCGGCCAAAATCACCTTCTCATACAACTCCAGGACACGATCCTCATCGACGTCCCGATGGCCGGAATCATGGGCGACCGACACGTCGTCAAGCTTTAAGAGCTTGCTCTCCACGTAGACCGGCGCGTAAGCAGGAGTGCCTGCTTTCTTGGACATGGCTCGACCGGCCGACTTGGTTCGGAACCCCGAGGATCGGTTGCTAAGGCTTGTAAGCCCAAACTCCAGGTAGGCAACGGCACGACCGACACTCAGAGATGTGCTTCCAAGATCATCGACCGGCCTGCCGATGTTGAACCCACAAGATAGGCCCACAAGGCTTAGCAACCTATTCTGCTGGTTCAACTGGAAGAGCATGCACGACCGGCTAAGGTGCTGCAACATATGTGTCAGAGTGGGACCGACCTAGGACGATGCAGCACTAGACCGACTTTAACCCCCAAGATAGGACCACAAGCCTTAGCAAAGCATCCTTTGGGTTCAACTTAGTGAAGGCATGTATTCAACCTTGGAGGTCATCTCTGGCTCGGGCTGTCGACCGATGTCTGAACTGGTAACTTGGGGCTACAAGCCTTAGCAACCGATCCTGGGGGTTCCGAACCAAATGCAGCCCAGAGTGGATTCCAAAGCATGTGCCATGCGCTGGAATGCACCATGGACCGCCAGACTGGCATGCATTGTGCTACCAAGTCAACAACTTGACTACATGACAGAACCAACAGGTAACAAACAAAGTCAGGTATGCTGCACTCAATCTCGAACACTAAGTCGACTGGCATGCCCTCTCACGTGCTTCACATTTTAAACACATGTCTCGCTGGCTGCTGAAACCGACAGACGACTGTGGCTCTATGCACACATGGCATGGCCGACAGCTGGCAGGACAGGCTGCATCTGGCATTCAGAAAACACTATCGTCATGATCATGATGGTCTGTCATTATTTGACCGACAACTGCCAGGGCCAGCCTGCCTGCTAGAGTGAGGAAAAAGGCCTTTGACTCGACCGGCGTGGTGGACATCAGCTAGACTCAGCGACCTGGTCCATGACGAGCGGCTGCTTTGTCTTGCCTGCAACATCTTCCTCGACCGACTCCATGACGAGTGGCTGCTTTGTCTTGCCCGCCAGATCCTCGACCGACACCGTTGTCTTGCCCGCCAGATCCACGACCGACTCTTTGGCGAGCATCTCATCCATTTCTGCGACCAGCTTCTTCTGTATCGCGAGCAGAGTTGACGACCGACTGTTCAGCTCCTCCAACTCTTTATCGTTCTGGTACATGTATTCCTTCAGCGTCTCGAGGTTCTTTAACTTCACGAAGTCACCGACCGGCACCTTGTTGCTGAACTGAACCATGACCTTGTAGTCCGCGGCGACCGACTCAACGCCCATCTGGGGAAGCGTCGGCGCGTAGTAGTAGTCCTGAGCAGACAGCTTATGCTGTAGATTGCAACTGCAGGATTAGAAATCATGCAACTGCAACATCACTGAATCGAATGCCACCAAAGCACACAGACCGGCGACATGCTTTCATCATAGTGAAGGAGTCCAGCTGGAAGCATGCCCACTCCATAGTAGCTCAGCCGCACATCGACCGCCGTGCCGCCACCTGCCAGCCAACACATCAGCGCAGCCTTCGTCGGGTTACTGAAATACATATATCCAGTGCCACCCCGACCGACTGTGGAGGAAGGCCGCTTTTGCCCTCGGGGCTTGTTCATGCTGTTGGCCAGCAGCTTCTTCACGACCGACAGCTCCGTCACATCATCGGAGATCTTGTAGAACACGAAAGCAGGCTTGTCGACCGGCACGTCACTTGGCAACGCCTCCACCTCGAGGCGGGCGTCCATGCGTGTGACTTTGAGGTGCTTCTCGACCGACAAGTCGAGGTTCCTCACGACGAAGCCGTCGTTGGTGCATGGTCTGACCGACCCTTGTTCCATAGCCAGTTGGAACTCATCGACCTGCACTTCCAGCACGACCACGAACCGGGTCAACAGAAGTTTGACCTCATCTTCCCGACCGGCGTTATCAGTAACACACATGATTGTGCCCCCAGCCGAAACACGATGGGCCTGCTCCTTGTGCTTCGACCGTTGGTACATCGGCCCCGGAATGGGATCCGTGTCGGAAAGCTGGTATTGCATCCTGACCGACCGGGCAGTTCAGAACTAAGGACGACCTACACTACTGCATCCTCGCTGGTCATGATAAATGAACTGAAACACAGCAGCAAGGCACCTGCGACCGACACCAGCGATAGCCTTATACACAGCGACCGACGGGGAGAAATAGGCCTGGACGTCGGGAACTGGGTTCCAGAGCCAGTGCTCCCACTGGTCGACCGACAGTCCGACATAACCTGTCTTGGCCATAGCGACGGGGAGTGGGGCCGGCAAGTCTCGTGAAGCTGAAATTGCTTTGTGGCATGGCAGGCATCATAGACATAGACCGACTGTGACTGTGCCCAACAACTGCAGGTAACCAATGAGGACCAGGCCAACCGGCACCCGCTGATCAGACATCATAGAGCTGGAGTCCAGTTCTATGGTGTCTGACCAGATGGTGATGGTAGGCGACCGACCTTGGCAAATATGAATCATGAAGTCATAGCTAGTTACAGTATCCAAAGCACGCTGCCCACGCATGTGTCTGAGAACACCACCGGCAAGGAAAGTAGATCTGCTTCTGTCTGGACCTCAATACTTAAGGTGACTGGGATCTCAAATTGGCATGGACCTGTTACTGCTACAGGAGCCCGACCTCCCAGAGCATCCAAGGAGCTCCTCAACCCTTCGTCGGCGCCACTCAGCCAGTCGTAGTTCGACTGGCTGAGCGGTGCCGACGAAGGGTTGAGGACACCTGTCGGTAGCTCTCCTCGACCGGCAACACTTCCTGACCAGGTGTTGCTAAGTCAATCATTACAGCAGTGTCCAGCATTATTGAATGCTGATCGACACTGAGGCCTGTACCCTGAGCCATGAAGATTTACATTGGGTGGTCTGGGAGGTGATAGACCTTGAGCGAACACACACATAACACTTTCGAAAGTACACTGCCCACGCATGTGTCTGAGAACACCACCGGCAAAGAAAGTAGATCTGCTTCTGCCTGGACCTCAATACTTAAGGTGACTGGGATCTCAAATTGGCATGGACCTGTTACTGCTACAGGAGCCCGACCTCCCAGAGCATCCAAGGAGCTCCTCAACCCTTCGTCGGCGCCACTCAGCCAGTCGTAGTTCGACTGCCTGAGCGGTGCCGACGAAGGGTTGAGGACACCTGTCGATAGCTCTCCTCGACCGGCAACACTTCCTGACCAGGTGTTGCTAAGTCAATCATTACAGCAGTGTCCAGCATTATTGAATGCTGACCGACACTGAGGCCTGTACCCTGAGCCATGAAGATTTAGATTGGGTGGTCTGGGAGGTGATAGACCTGGACTGAAAATTTCAATCCAGGTCTATGCCTCCCAGAGCACCCGAGGAGCTCGACCGGCAACACTTCCTGACCAGGTGTCGCCAAGATGTGGCAGAGAAGCTTTATGGATCAATCGGAGCACCTTGGCTTAAATATATATATATATATATATATATATATATATATGTTGCAAGATAGTGACTGTCACTATCACTAGAGCCGATGTATTTAAGCCAAAACTGTGTGATGCTATGGGCAGGGACCGGCCAAGTAGTCTTACTCTGACCAGACCAGAGATCCTGGTAAGTTCATTCGTGTCTTTTTTGTGTAATACAGCATACCTTTTACTATTTTATGATTTGTATACCTCACATATGGTTGTGCAGCATCACCACACCTGAACTGCACCTGAACTGCACCTGAACTGCACCTGAACTGCACCAATCTATAATAGCACGAACGCTGAACTGCACCTGAACTGCACCTCAACTGCACCTGAACTGCACCAGCATTATCCATGTTCATGGTTTCCCCCAGAAAGAATAAACAGAACAGACCGGCTAGTAGACCTTCTTGAATAATTAATTCCTACTAAGGGATATAGGTAAACTTATAGGGCTCTGTCTATTATTTCTAAAAAGGACAAGCGTGAACTGCACTGGAACCTTTGTGAATCAAAGCATCAAACCCAGCAGTCCTCCTGGACTGTGTCAGACCGTCGCTCAGCCGAGGCCATTGGGGGATCTTGTCATTTTGACGAGATCCCCCGATGGCCTCGGCTAGCCTGGCTCAAGGTGCCAAACAATGCATCTTGACTTGGCTCTGTGATCCTCAGATGAAACGTTGACTTAGTGCTGGACGACCGACTCGTCGCCGGGCCGGCCTGCCACGTCGGTGGTCTGTCCATCGGTCTGATTTATTTATGATTACACCTCACGAATCCGCCTCATGCGGGACACTGACCGGCCCCATGTGAAGCTCTCGCCTTGGAGCAAAAAGTAGACAGGTAAATACCGGAACACCCACTGCATCCAGGGATGTGGCAGGTCATGAAGATGTTGCCGAAAGCCTGTCCACGGGAAAATGCATCATTGCTGTAAACAAATGAGGTGGCACCCATGATGCATGAGCTGCACTTGTTTTGCCATCATTGCACGACCGTCGGTTTCTGCTCTGATCCGAGTCGATTCGAGCTGAAGACGGGACCGGCCATGGTAGGTTCTCATTTGAAGAGCTGAATTCTGAATGTGTCCATTAATGGCAACTCAATGAGAAGTGTTGCATAGTTTCATTGACTAAGTCGGTATATTAAGACTTGACTGACTGACTTAACTTATTCCAAACAAATCTAAACCGAAGCTGCCCCGTCTTCTGCGACTGTCGGTCCCGCAAGCGCTGTCGCAAACGACGACACGACAGAAAAAACAGGCGACCGACTTTTGCTGGAGGTCACGGTCACGACCCCATTGTTGCAGCTCCCATCAGGGATCCTGTGAACGTCAGGTGTTTGTGGAACTTGACAGTCAACATGACATGAACGCAACACACACACACACACAGTCGGAAGTCCTGCTGATGACCGTCTTGTGGCTGGTCCTCCGATGTTGAAGCACAGCTGTGACAGTGAATGCACTCTGACTACTCGTGTCTCTTGACCCCAGCTTCCAATCCAAGTGGAGACCTCCCTCGCAATGCAATCTTATACTTATGTGTCCCCGACGACCAGCAGTACAAACACATGTTCAGGAGTCCTACTGGTGTTGGAAGGGATCTGCTCTCCCATCGTCCTGCAGGTCCAAGATTCAAATTAAACAGCCTACACTACTCTTAAACTCTGGACGCGTTCACAAGTCCTGGCCATGACCGTCTTGACCTCTTCCCTCCTGCAACATTCATTGTTTAGTCAGCGGAAGTTCCTCCGCTGCCACTCTGACTCTAGCACTATACAGCTTGACAGCAAGTTGTCCTGTTGCTCATCTCCATGATCCTCGCTGTTGAGCCGCACTTTGAAGAGGCTAGACTCCACCGTGACTAGAAGACCTTGCCAGCTACAGAATCATGTCATGAGCAACGAGTCCTGGTGTGAAGCTTGATCTGCGGGTCGTCCCGGACCGACGTCCTTCGATTAGATCAACCAACTGTGTGATCTTCACTCTGTGCACAAAGAAACGTTCATGTGCCCTGCGACTCAGCCTGCCCATCACGTTGTCCCCAGCTTCCATCCTTCGAGGCAATGCAATCCACACTGAAATTGGGTGACTGACACCCTGCACAAGTCCTGGTGTGAAGGCTGACCGGTGAAGCTTCCGTCCTTCGATGCAATCTAATTAATTATTTATTAATCCACACTCAAACTGTGTGAGACCCTGCACGAGTCCTGCTGTGATGTGCGACCGTCGCCTTGGCCCCAGGTATCCCAGTTTCCGTCCTTCGATTCGACGGAGTTCTCTGATACAGACAGAACTATTCAGAAGTCCTGCCGCCAAGCCTGACCGGCGCTTTGCCCCCAGGCCGAGCTTCCCCAACCGTCCTACTGGTCAAGCCACTGAAGCAACATTCTCCCAGAAAGACATGTTTGCAAGTCCTGCTGCGTAGCCTGACCGTCGCCTTGTCCCCAGCTTGGATCCTTCGACTCGAAGCTATCAGTTATCCACTAGTGACAAAAGTGACAAAGGAATCCTGAACGAGTCCTGCTGTGATGGCCGACCGTCGCCTTGGCCCCAGGCATCCCAGGTTGAGTCCTTGGATTGGATGGAGTTGTCTGAAAAAGAACTCTTGAGAAGTCCTGCCACGAAGCCTGACCGCCGCTTTGCCCCCAGGCCATGCTTCCCCACGTTTGGTCCTACGGCTCAATCAATGAATCCTCTGAAAACAATCTGCTACAAAGGCACGTTCACGGGTCCTGCTGCGAAGCCTGACCGTTGTCTTGTCCCCAGCTTCCATCCTTCAGTGCAATCCAGAGATTCTGTGACAAGGAAGCAATCACGCATGAGTCCTGCTGTGATGTGCCACCGTCACCTCCCCAGCTTCCATCCTTCGGTGCAATCCAGATATTCTGTGAGACAAGGAAGCAATCATGCATGAGTCCTGCTGCCAAGCCTGACTGTTGTCTTGTCCCCAGCTTCCATCCTTCGGTGCAAATCAGAGATTCTGTGACGTCACAAGGAAGCAATAATCATGCATGAGTCCTGCTGTGATGTGCGACCGCCGCCTTGGCCCCAGCTTCCATCCTTCCGTGCAATCCAGAGATTCTGTGACAAGGAAGCAATCACGCATGAGTCCTGCTGTGATGTGCCACCGTCACCTCCCCAGCTTCCATCCTTCGGTGCAATCCAGAGATTCTGTGACAAGGAAGCAATAATCATGCATGAGTCCTGCTGTGATGTGCGACCGTCGCCTTGGCCCCAGCTTCCATCCTTCCGTGCAATCCAAAGATTCTGTGACAAGGAAGCAATCACGCATGAGTCCTGCTGTGATGTGCCACCGTCACCTTGGCCCCAGCTTCCATCCTTCCGTGCAATCCAGAGATTCTGTGACAAGGAAGCAATCACGCATGAGTCCTGCTGTGATGTGCCACCGTCACCTTGGCCCCAAGTTCCATCCTTCGGTGCAATCCAGAGGTTCTGTGACACACGGAAACAATCATGCATGAGTCCTGCTGTGATGTGCGACCGTCGCCTTGGCCCCAGGTATCCCAGTTTCCGTCCTTCGACGGAGTTCTCTGATAACATAACATTCTGCTAGAAAGACATGGTTGCAAGTCCTGCTGCGTAGCCTGACCATCACCTTGTCCCCAGCTTGGATCCTTCGATTCGAAGCTATCAGTTATCCACTAGTGACAAAAGTGACAAAGGAATCCTGAACGAGTCCTGCTGTGATGGCTGACCGTCGCCTTGGCCCCAGGCATCCCAGGTTGAGTCCTTGGATTGGATGGAGTTGTCTGAAAAAGAACTCTTGAGAAGTCCTGCCACGAAGCCTGACCGGCGCCTTGCCCCCAGGCCATGCTTCCCCACGTTTGGTCCTACGGTTCAATGAGTCAATATAAAGGCACGTTCATGGGTCCTGCTGCGAAGCCTGATTGTTGAAGTATCCCCAGCTTCGAGCCGAAGCCCGACCGTCACCTCGTCCCCAGCTTGCATCCTTCGATGCAATGCAATGATCCACTGTGAAATTTAGTGAGTGTTCAAAAGAAACCTGAACGAGTCCTGCTGCGATGGCTGACCGTCGCCTTGGCCCCAGGAATCCCAGGTTGCGTCCTCGGATTGGGTGGAGTTGTCTCAAAAAGAACTCTTGAGAAGTCCTGCCACGAAGCCTGACCGCCGCTTTGTCCCCAGGCCATGCTTCCCCAGGTTCCGTCCTGTGGTTCAATACACTGTGCATTCATTTCTTTGCCACTCAAGCACATTCACGTGTCCTGCTGCGTAGCCTGACCGTCGCCTTGGCCCCAGCTTCCATCCTTCGGTGCAATCCAGTCTGAAATTCTGTGGCACATCACAAGGAGCATTAATCACGCATGAGTCCTGTTGTGAAGCAGGACCGTCGCCTGGGCCCGAGCTGTCCTTCGATGCCATCCAGGATTTGTGTGTGATTGAAACCAACTGACGGTGAATTGATCATGAGTCCTGCTGCGGAGCTTGGTTGCCTCCCCTGCTACCGTCAGCATGGCCTTGCTCCTGGCATTGTGAGAATGCGCACACCACACATAACAAAACGACTTGATCTGTGATTGACGAGTTGCTGTGGATCCGTCGTCGCTGGCCGGCGGATCTGGTGGGGCCCTTGGCTTGGCTGGACGTAGCAAATTGATAAAATGCACATGCTCGCATGATATTAATAGAAGCAGCCAGCAGAGTTATAAATATTATATCTAAAATAATTTTAAAGATGAGTTTGTTATTTGCCGGCAAACGACGCTTTGGGTACGGGCGGGGCCTGACCGGCAGGTGGTCTGCTCATTTGCTCTTGGTGGACCCGTAACATCGCTGCAATGATGTCTTCCCCGCTCTGCCGGACCGTCGGCAATGTGCTTGCCTGGCAGGACAAGTGATTATGATACACTCCTGCAAACAACCACACAACACAATGACAGAATGTCAAGCCTGGGGAGGGTCCGGATGCGGACGTGGATCCCGACGCGGAGGTGGCCCCTGGCTGGCCGACCGGCGTCTGGCTGCCTGAGCCTGACACACTGGCAGAATGTTTCGTTATTGATCTGAACCCATTCAGTCCGGCCTCCTGCCGGCAACCGTCGGACTGGAAGAAGATATCGCCGACCGACGTGCTGTCTTGGCCGTGTCTACTGTGGTAGTACGACCGGCTCGCGTTGTCGCCCAGCCGCCACTCCACATCACGCATCAAGAGATGCATCTTTTCGCGGGTGTTAGCCGCGATGACACGGTCGGGCGACCACCTGACTGAATCAATCAGACCGGCACACTGACACCAAGAGCTTCATTTCAAATCAACTCACCACATTGCAGGCAAGCTGCCAGATCGGTGGGACCGCCATATCCCACGACAAAGCGTGGCGGCACAACCGGAAGACGATCATGAGGGCGTACACCCGACCGGCGCTGTGCTCTGTCTCCATCAGAGCACACATGTTCTTGGCTGCACACAGACTCGAGAGCTCGACCGGCAATGACTGAACACATGCACACAGACTCAATAGCTCGACCGGCAATGAATGAACACACGCCAGATTAGTCAAGGCTCGGCCCAGCTGGCCCAGTCCACAGCCAGGTGTCGGAGGACCATGAACACAGCTGGGGAGCTCGCTAGGACCTTCGTTTGGACTTCTCGAAGTCCTGTTGTTCCTGCGACCGGCGGGCCAGGGTCATTCGACGGCCGAGCATCGTCGTTGTCGGGGTTCTCGGGGTAGTCAGGCCGACATGCGACCGGCATCTTGGAGAGGAAGTGCTGCAGCAGCTGCCGCTCGACTGCAGGGGGCAACAGAAAATTCATGTGACCGACAGACACTCCGACACTCATGTGACTTTGTCAGAATCCGAGCCTTCCGGCGAAAGTGGCGGGAACGACCGGCTTTCATGTGCTGCGTCGGCCTGAATGTTGCGCGGCGCGCGACGTTCCCATGGCCAGGGGCGACCGGCATCACCTTTGGCACCTTTTCCGCTATCACCGCCTTTGGCGCCTTTTCCGCCATCACCTCGACCGGCAGCAGGTTCGCCTTTTCCGCCTTTCTGCCCGGCTTTGCCTCCGTCTCCGTCACCTGTTCGACCGGCATGTGAGGGCCCGGACGAAGAGGAGCTGCGACCGCCGGGAAGGGGGTCATTGGGGAAGCACCCCATCCTGGCGGCGGTCCTTTCGACCTTCTGTGAAGCCCCCACCCTCGGCTCTCTGACCGGCACCTTGGCGGAGTCGAAGCTGTCGATGGTGGCAACGCTGCGCAACGAGGCTGTCTCTAGACCGGCGTGAGGATCAAAGTACTCAGGACCGGCAGCTTCATCATCAGCCTCGGCTCCTCGACATCAGCCCAGCCCCCCAACAACAAACACCAGCAGCAAACAGGCACAACCAGGCAAGTCAAAACAATAGCTAGACCTGCCTGGGCCTTCTCGGATGGGGTTCAAAAGCCGGGAAGGCGTCGTCGCTCCTCAGGGTCGTCTTTGGCCCCCCAGACTTAGCAACAGACTCGGCTCGGTCCAGCCTATATTAAGACTCAACTTTGCCACCTGCCTCTACTTCTTGGCGGCCTTCCAAGAGTCTGGGTCTGACCGGCACCTGTGCATGAAACATATCAGACACAAATTGTATGCTTGAACCGGCGTGGCAACACCTTCTTCAGGCGTAGCAGGCTCTCGAGGCGTGGCAGGATGGACCGGCTGAGCAACTCCTGCAGGGTCAATCATGTCAAGGTCGTGTGTGATGGCGTGGCAACACCTTCAGGCGTGGCAGGCTCTCGAGGCGTGGCAGGATGGACCGGCTGAGCAACTCCTGCAGGGTCAATCATGTCAAGGTCGTGTGTGATGGTTTGGAGGATGGGACCTTGCGGATCTGGAGTCCAGGTCCCTGGAGGAGTGAAGGAGAACGGCGTCGATGCTGGAGTCGGGTGCTCTGTAGGCCCAGTAATGACCGGCTGGCCTCGGCCGCAGAATCATAGCAGCTAAACTCTTCTCTCAACAATCAAACGAACCCACCTCGACCGTCCGTGGGCAGAGTCATGATCGTCCGCAGGAGGTATGATGCTCAAGTACCCACTTCATGTTTCGAAACATTGCTGGAGACATTCATGACCGTCGTGCTTTTGCTTCGCTGTGACTGTGACTGTGAGACATGTCCTTACATGCCGTGGACACATGCTCGGTACTGTTGAGCCTTGTTGCGGCAGAAGATCGGTACTAGCCAGCCAAGAACTTGCCGACCGACCAGTGGACACGTGTGCTGCAGAGCCCGGCCTCCTGGGCCTCATCCAGGCCCACGGCACGGCTGTCTGCAAACCTCCAGCAGCAAGACAACAGAACTCTTCTGCCGCTTAATGCTACAATGGCCTGGTCAAGGAAGGCCACGACAAGCGACCGACCTCACTTGTGTGACTACATGGGCTGGAATCCTGGAATCTGCACTTGTTCACGACGTCCAAGGGCAAGGCAAACATGGCCAAAGGAGGAAGCACACTGTCCTCGCAGGTGAAGCAATGCAATCCCAACTCAGCAACCTACTATGTTTGTCAGGATGCAGTACATAATACGCGAGCTCGTCTTTTTCAGATGACCGGCCCGGATCACTCAAATCCTTCCTCGAGGCGGCGATGAAATTCCTCAGCGCCTAGAGGAGGGACCTGAGGGCATCCTGGAAACCAGTTCAGTCGACCGGCCCACCACTCACTACCGCTGTGGGCGGCCAGGTGTTGGAGGAATATTGGCAGGGCCAAAGCTTTGTGGATGACCGACCGGCCGCTGGAGCTGCACAGGGACCGTCATGGGAGGCTGCTGCTGCGCAGGGACCGTCATGGGAGGCTGCTGCTGCGCACTGACCGGCCGAGGCTGCTGCTGCTGCGCAGGGGTCATCATGGGAGGCTGCTGCTGCGCACTGACCGGCCGAGGCTGCTGCTGCTGCTGCTGCGCAGGGGCCATCATGGGAGGCTGCTGCTGCGCACTGACCGGCCGAGGCTGCTGCTGCTGCACAGCGGCTGGATTGGGCCTTGCAGGACTGAACGGCTGCGCCGGACCGGCGGGACGTTGAGCACCAGGCAGTGGACTGGTGGAACGTTGAGCAGCGACTCCTTGATGACGGGCAGGTGGCTCAACCTTGGACTTCGTATATGACCGACGGAAGCATTACAAATGACACCTCACACAGACAAGTGGCACCAGGACCGCCAGTCAGTCGACTCTCCACATTCTCTGCCTGCCACATCGGCGACCGACCATATGCCTTGGGCCAAGTGGCACAGCACCGACCGTTATCAATTCCAAGTTCACCCAATGCCCAACACAGCTGACACTATGATAGCTGCTGTGAAAGGTACTGCCTCCTTCCAATGAAAGCTGATCTGTTTCCATGCGACCAGCTGATCCTGCAACGACTCCTGCTTCTTGAGCAGGTCTGAGATCTCGGTTGTTCTCGACCGGCCAATCATACAAACAGGTCTTCAGGTCAAGGATAATCAGTCAGTCAACCAACTAAATAATAAATCAGCCGAAGATCTGAATGGGCCATCTGCACTGTTCCAGAAGCATCGACCGGCGGCTGAGGCTGAGGAATAGGCGTAAGCGGAGGGACCGACGGGAAGGGCAATGGCAAAGGTGGCAACGGCGGAAGTGGAGGCGGAAGGAGAGGCGGCAGTGACGACGCCGGGCGGACCGGCGGCATAGAAGGCATAGAAGGCATAGAAGGCATAAAGCCGCCATGGCCACGTCGTTCCTGCACAAATCAACATCTTGACACACACAACATAAGATATACACAGCTGAACTGCACCCGAACTGCACCTGACCTGCACCTGAACAGCACCAATGTATACAATCTCGAAACCTGAACTGCACCTGAACTGCACCTGAACTGCACCTCAACTGCACCTGATGACAACATGTGGTATTGCAAGCCAAGCCTCGCAATCATCGACCGGCTTCGTGGTTTTCCTGTTATTCTTCTTCTCGAAGCAAAACTCCATGAAGGTCCGCTTCTTCTGCTGGGACCGGCTCTTAGTTGCACAGACACGACACAGTCTGTCAGTCAGCTGGAATCGACCGACAAGCTAGTTTAGCCAAGCGACATTGGGGTCAGGCGTCTGGAACTTGCTGCCTTTCTTTTTGACCGGCTGATCAGCACTGCCACTTGCAGGCTCAGCGACCGGCTGATCAGCAGCACTGCCACTTGCAGGCTCAGCCGGCTCAACATCCGCCTTGCCGACCGACTCGGTATCGCCCTCCTCAGACACCTCAGTCAGGAGCTCTGCGACCGCCTCGGCTGATCTCTTCTTCTTCTTCTCCTCCCTGACCTGTTTCCTGGATTTTTTTGCGACCGGCTTCTCGTCCTTGGCCTCCTTGTCACCCTTCTTGTCCTTCTTGTGCCTGCCGACCGTCTTCCTGTCCCTGGCCTTGTCGTCGCCCTTCTTGTCCTTCTTCCTATCCTCATCATCGGCATCTGCCATGGCGACCAACACGTGAATGGAGGGCACTACTTATTACAATGTGAAACACAACACACACTTCAATGCTGACCGACGTTATGTTCATGTCGCCTGGCTGCCAACCATGTGTTCAGCACACTTGACAGAAGTGGCTGGTGACCGGCAATTGCGAGTAAAGCTGTGGAGCACTTCACTTGCAAAGCACAGAGTCCTCAGCCGGTACGTTGTCGACGACCGGCGCATCACGAGATGCGAGATGCTCCCTCCAGCACCTGAAGGACATAAAGCCGACAAGCACAAACTTGAAAGCATCTTTGTGCTCAGCTCCTGCACCGACCGGCAACTCGGCCAGAAAAATCACAGGAACCTGGGCGAGAATATGCACGAGATATAATAATCATGACTCCAAAGCTCAGCCCCCAGCTCACCTCCCGGACCGGCGAAGGCCTGCCCAAGCTTACATCTGGAACTCACCGGCCAACCTATTACCTTAGGCCCCAGCATCGACCGGCAACGCGACCAGACGAGCCTGCATCAGCATCGTAGGTCAGAAAACATTGCTGACTAAAAAAACCTCAGCCCCCAGCACTGATAATGCCATCGACCATCAAGCAAGCCTGCGTAAGCTTACGTTACATCTGGAGTCTGGAGCTGCAGGGACAACGTACCACCTCAAACCCCAGCTGGCGACCGGCTAGGCGATGAGAAGCGCCTGCAAGACTAAGAGAGGTCAGGAGTCACACAACTGGGTGACTCGAAACCTCAGCCCCCAGCAGTCAATGTCCTCCTCCAGCAAGGAGCCCTGCACGAGCTTACATCTGGTATCTGGAATGTGAAGAAGGGACAACCTATGACTTAGGGCCAAGCTTGGACCGGCAGGCAGAAGACGACAAAATGGGCCTGTGTCTGTCTGTGCATCATCGGCTCGACTGACCGGCTGCCCCCAAAATCTCAGAGCCACACAGACAAACCGTGCTCGATTGATGGTGGCCTGGGCGAGCAGAGCTTTCTGTCTTGCGGCTGCACATTGCAACTGAGGGTCCAGCAAGCCACCCTCGTCGCGACCGACAAGACACGTGACCAACCATAGGTCAGGCCTCAGGCGGTGGTTTGCAGACGTGAAGTCGACCGGCAAAAATCCGCGTCCTGCAGGCCCTGCGCAAACACACCGGGACCGAAGTCGACCGGCAAGCGATGTGACACAGGGCGCCATGGACCCGGGTCCCACAGCTAGCCCTGTGTCCTGCCTAAGTGCCGGGACCTAAGTCGACCGGCGAGCTCAGGAGTGCACCGGGACCGAAGTCGACCGGCAAGCGATGTGACACAGGGCGCCGTGGACCGGGGTCCCGCAGCTAGCCCTGTGTCGTGCCTGAGCGCCGGGACCGAAGTCGACCGGCGAGCTCAGGAGTGCACCGGAACCGAAGTTGACCGGCAAGCGATGTGACACAGGGCGCCGTGGACCGGGGTCCCACAGCTAGCCCTGTGTCGTGCCTGAGCGCCGGGACCGAAGTCGACCGGCGAGCTCAGGAGTGCACCGGGACCGAAGTCGACCGGCAAGCGATGTGGCACAAAGCACTGCGGACCGGAGTCACACAGCGAGCTCTGTGCCATGCCTGAGCACCGGGACCGAAGTCGACCGGCGAGCTCAGGAGTGCACCGGGACCGAAGTCGACCGGCAAGCGATGTGGCACAAAGCACTGCGGACCGGAGTCACACAGCGAGCTCTGTGCCATGCCTGAGTACCGGGACCGAAGTCGACCGGCAAGCCCAGGAGTGCACCGGGACCGAAGTCGACCGGCAAGCTCAACTCAGCAACAGCAGCACCGGGACCGAAGTCGACCGGCCAGCTGCTGCATCACGAACGTGACCGACGAGGGGGGTTTGAGGACTTAGGGCTTAGGGCCTTAGGGTTCAGGGTGCCGACCGACCTAAAAAACCCAATCCTAAATAATCCGAAGCAAATGCAAACTCCAACCTTACCAGCAAATCCGAAACCACATCCTTTAACCCACACCCGATCCAAACAACGCAAAAAATCACTCGACCGACCACACTAAAACACCCTGAACCACTAGCCTAACTTAAACCCCAAACCCCATACTGGGGCATCCGGCCCATGGCGTCAGGATGATCTTCTCGACCGGCAAGCTTGAGTTTAGGGGTATTGCTGTAGGGCTTGAAGGTTAATGGTTTTCATCTTCTGTGTTATTTATTTTAGGCTCTGAGTTTGGGGGTACAAGCATTAATTACAACCGGCGGGCTGTTGGTAGTAAGGGTTGTTGAGATATGTGGGCTATTGGGGCCCTAAGGTTTTAATACCCAAGTGAGGATTTACGTGCCGCCCTGCCCCCCCCCTCCCCCTCCCTATGTATGGATCCTGCCCTTTACGACCGTCCCGTTAAGTGAGGAGGACTGGGGCCCCCAGCCTCCCTCACTTAATGGAACGGCTGAACCAAAAAGATAAACGACCGGCAGGTGGACCCAAGCTGTTTTAGCAAAAAAGATAAACGACCGGCAGGTGGAGGCAAGCTGTTTTAGCAAATGCAGTTAATCAGCTCACACGAAAACGGTTTCACCACTTCCCCTAAAAAACCTTACAGCTCAACCCTGTTAAATGTAGTCCCTATGTGGGTACATTGGGGCCCATGTATCTCTATATGGGTACATGGACCCTTAGGGAAACACACCTTCAAGCCTAAGCCCTATATACCCACTCAAAACGCGGCCAATCGGCGGAGGTATGGCGAGATCCGGGTTACGGCGGAGGCATCGGCCAGCTGTCGCCCTGCCTACAACAGATCAGGGCGGTGTCGGTGTCTATGCCACCAAAAATTCGAGAACAACCTAGAACCGCGAACCTAACATAACCCTTATGAAACCCTGTGAAATGCCGGGTCGAGGGTTTAGAGGTCATTGGCTAGGGGGTTAGGGTTTAGGCTTAGGCTTTGAGGTTTGGGTTCAGGATATATGATCAGGATTGAAATTTCGGGGTTGGGCCTCGGGTACAGTAGGGTATATAACATGGTTTGTGGTTTAGGTCGAAGATCTAGCATGACGAAACTTAAGAGTCAAACCGTAAAACAAAGCCTCAATATTTCAGTCTTGATGCAGGATGTTGCGAATTGGAGCCGAACATAAACCCAAACTGCTGCAATGACGAGAATAAGGTTCCTTGAAAGAAAGGGGATTTCTAGGGTCGCCTGTTGGCGACTCTACAAGAGATCAATAGCTTGGATTCCAGAACATGGCCTCGTTATCATGTACCCCGAACCTTACAGCGGGACCTCGGATTCCTCCGTGTGTATCTGCCTGGCCTCACGAAAGCCCCCGCCTTTTTTTGTGGGTGGAGGTCAGGGTTGGGTTCAGAATCTGCAGGATTAGTGCTGGGGGGCTTGTGGTCCGCGGATTAGGGCTTAGCATTTAGGGTTCATGATGATTACATAGTGCTGGGAAGACGAGAGACCTAGGCGCAGGCTGCACAGACGCACGTCTGCCCTTCCGAAATACGCCTCAAACACGGCCTCATGTGCAGCCAGTATATTGGAGCATTCGTACATACCTACATACATACATGCACGCATACATGCATGCATGCGTACATCTACAGCCACAGAACTGAATCGAGATAGTTCAAGGCCATCCAGACCGCAAGCAACCCCCGCCCGCGCTTCCAAACAAACTGGCCTCATAGCGGCGGAGTCCATCGGCAAGAAATCGCCTGACAGGCAAGGTCAGCGCGCGAGAGGCTCAACAGGTAGAATCTCGCGATAGACTTCAGATAGAAGCACGAAAGCCTTTGGACACAAAGTTTCAACAACACAAGAAGCCTTAAACCCGAGAGACGCTGAACCCCAAGACCCTAGACTTTCAAGACTATAGGGCTGACTTCTGAACCCCTCCTGAAAGCTAACTTTTAGCCTCCTGATTATAGTTCAAACAGAAACCCACAAAGTTCAAGTCCTAAGAGCCAACCAGAAGAACGGCAAAAACATAAACCCTAATCGGTAAAATACTCAGGCAAAAGACTCCGAATTCTTCTGACTCCTATGTTCTCTCTCCGCAGTTTATGGTAGTGAGGCTCTAGGCCGCAAAGAACCAACGACCCCAAAAGCCAAGACTCATCCAAGGGCTATAAGCTGCATTTTCCTGCAGAGCAATACCTGCTTGAGAGGTTGAAGTCCGTAACAACCCCTAGGGGTCCATGTACTCATATAGTATAACATTGACCTTAATGTAGTCCCTATATAGGTACATTGGGGCCCATGTATCTCTATATGGGTACATGGACCCTTGGGGAACACAACTGGGTTGCAGTTTGGGGGCCCTCAAAAGTAGGTATGAATAGGCAACAAGAAAAGCAAATTTAAGAAGTTCCCCAAAGTGCCATCTATCCAAGGGTAAAAGGAAGGAACCTTAATAAGGATCCCTGAGTATATACCCTTAATATAGCTATTATACATCCATTAAATAGCCCACTATAGGGTAGGGGTCCCCATTAATTTAAGGGTCCCTCCTTTCCCCCTTTGAACCTAGACAAAAACGGGTTTAGAGTTTCGGGCCTGGAAGCTCTCCGGCCGAACCCTATACTCACGATTGCTGATGAACCCATCCATAAATCTTGAGTCTTAGGGTTTAGGGTTAGGGGTTGAGGGGTTTAGGGCTTAGGGTTTAGGTTTTAGGGTTCAGGGGTTTAGGGTTTTGAGTCTTAAAATTCTAATCTGGGGCCAAAAGCCTGACACCACCCTCCGGCCTGAGAATCTGCAGCGCTGCTGACTCTGAGATGTCCCAACTCTGCAGGATAGGAATGCCCCAGTTCCTGTTCTCGTTCGGTTTAGGTTTAGGCTTTAGGGTTGTTTGGGCTTGGAGTTGGGAAGGGTTAAAGTGGCGTGCTTCACTCGTAATCGTCCAGAGTCTGCTTTTGGCTGCTTTAAAACCTGAGAAAAGAAGGCCTGATGATAAGAACTTGACAGACTTCCGTTTTCGCTAAAGTTTCAAGTCAAGGGCGCCAAGGGCCTGATCAGATTTCCCTAAGGGTCCAGGTACCCAAATCGTATAAACTTTGGCCTTGAAGCACTCCATGTTATTATACTATATCAAGTTTAAAAGAAGAATGAGGCAAACATTATCACGAAAAAGCCGACACCGTTTTCAAGTACTTCGGGGCTGCCACAGAAGAAGATCAGCAGTCGTTCGGAGGGCCTTGCTTAAACCAAAACGTATTTTTTGTCGGGGCCTTACTAATTGGAATAGGGTTGTGGCCCGTGATACAATAATCCCAATAAGGAGCCACTCAGATAGCGCGGGCGATGACTATTTAAGGCCCCTATAGTGGTGTATACATTTTTGCCCGGCTTTAGTACAATCGTCGAAGGTGGCAGACTGTGCGAATCCACCTGTACCAACTGATAGAGTTGGCTGTGGTAGTTGGAATTGAAGCGGTGAGTTTGGGGCGGAGGCTCGCCGTTCGAGGTTTACGGGCTTGGGGCTTTGTGCTTTTGGTGGTGCAGGCTCAGGTTTAAGGCTGTCTCAAACATGAGATGGCAATAGTTTACTTTCAAGTTGGCCACTACACAAACAAACCAAACAACAATCAGATGCCCATGGTTCGTACTTACTTGTACTACGGTATACCCCCGACCCCCTTGTTCTACTCAGTGCCCAGAGATCCCAATACGTCCGTAATCACGAGGAACACCTTAAACTGTATTGTTAAGGCCCCTATGACTTAATTGGACTTGTATACCCTAAATAAATACCCACCAAAGAAAACATAAGGGCTCTGTTTAAAACGCCCTTGGTAAAGGCCCTAAGCCCTGAACCCTTACACCCTTAAACCCTTAAGCCATAAACCCTAACCCCCCCAAGCCGCCTCCAAGGGACCCTTAAGGTAACCCTTAAGGGAACCCTTACAGAGCCGCATTAAAACTATACCACCCTTGGAACTATAATACAAATAATAGTCTCTTGGAACAAAACTACCTGGAGGCTCATACCCTGCCCCTTTTTTTAGGGCGCCTACTTTTTAAGATAACAGGTCCTAACCATAAAACTAGGTATCCAAAAAAAGGGGTAAGGTATGAGCCTCTGGGTAATAAGTACTTCCTGAGGAGAGTACAGTAAACCAACCATAAAGTTGGAAACTGGAATAAGGCCAAATAGTGCTGGGATTCCCTATACAGTACTCTGAAGGATGGAGGCTCTGGGGTTTCCAAGTTTTGGGCTTCTATTGTATCAGGTTTGAGAGCAGCCAAAAGCAGACTCTGGACGATTATGATTGAAGCAAGCCACTTTAACCCTTCCATAAATAATACATAATTCCTAAGGAGACTTTAGTAAGCTGAGCCCGAGGATGGCTATGATATTGCTCAGGCCGAGGTGCAAGACCGTGCCGTCCGGCTTCTGCGGCATTTCGGCGAAACCCAGCCTTGCTGAGAAAAGACCCTAAGCCCTAAGCACTACCATTCCCAAACTCTTACAGTAGCCCCTTTAGACTGCGATAGAAAGGATCCCTATTGCAATTGTTGAGGCTCCTTAAAGGACTATAAGGAAAGAACTCAGGAATATACCTTAAATTCTAGTAGGATCTCGAATATAGTTTGAGGTATGGGGTGGAGGGATTAGGATCTCCTCGCGTTTACACCTATGCATGATCCTGAGCGCCGAGTTTGGGGGATTAGGGTTTAGGGTGAGATGCTGCGGCTTCGGGTAGCATACGTGAGGCTTGCATGATTAAGCACAAGCATCCTTGGCTTAATGCAGGGCCCTTAAGTCTAAGCATGAGATTACGGCTTTCAGCCAGACTATAGGATATGTACATTAAGGAACTGCAAGGATGTAGAGGCTCCTACATTCCAGCTACAGGCTATCGCCGACCTAGACTGAGTAAGGTCTGAGGAGCGTCTCCAAGCCGTCGTCCCGCAGTAGCCTCAGGACTGTATCGGTTGGGGCAACTTCTTGGGTACCAGAATAAGACTACTTTGGGTACTGCCCCCATACAGTAATGGCTTATGATCGGGCTACTATGAAAGTCCTAATATATCTATACTACGAAAATAATTCAACTGTGACAGTTGTGGCAGTACCCAAGGAATACTCTCCAAGACCTGAACCCCAAATCCAGAACCCCTAAACCCCAAACCCATTCAGGGTTCAGGGCTTTGATTGATTAGGGCTTTATTGAGTTCGCACGTAGGGGTTCTGTTGCGGCTCGGAGTGCAGAGCCTGGTGTTTCGCTAGGCCCATTATTTCAACAAACATCTTAGACTTAAGAACCACAGTGTGGAGAGACACCTAGTATGAATATGAAAAAACTCCAACAGCCTCCAACATTGTTACCAAAGGTCATCGGGTTGAAGTTTGGGGCTTGGGCTTGAGCAAACCTATGGGGGCTTTCCGAAAAGCGGGGGGGCCTCATTCTGGGATCCTTATGTTAAGGATGCTACCTACTATTTAGGGTCCCCTATTTCCGGCAACTCGTATAGACCTAGTGAATTACGACTAGAAGTAGCCGCCGCATAGCAACAGCACCAGCACGTGCAGATGAATCTAAAGCTAAAGCAAGCCTGAAGTCACCAAGCATCTGTAACACATATCACACAGAGCTTCGCCCCTTTTCTTCTGCAAGTGCCTGCTGGTCAGAGACTCCCTGAAGCCACAAACCTAGGTGGCTAGCCGTCTAGGTAATTAAATATTTAAGGCCCTGTGTTCTATCCTCTTAATAGCCCTTGTAGCAGCCCTTATAGACCCTTTAAAGGAACCCCTTTCTAAACCCAAAAGCCCCAAGGCCTAGGCGGCTAGCCCCTTCACAGCGGATCGGTCCAGGCCGGTTTCGGCCTTGTACCTTCTCCTGGGCTGCTCATCAAAGCAGGTTAGGGATCCTTCAAGGGTGCCTTTAACGCGCTTCCTCTATGGGTTCCTTTAGGGGTTCGTTCAAAGCACTGGGTTTGGGGTTTTGGGTTTAGAGTTGAGGGGTTTAGGGGTTTAGGGTTTCGGGTTTAGAGTTCAGGGTAGATCTTAGGGTTTTGATCTTCGAGGCATTTTGAGCTCACAAAATTAATCTGAGCTCCTTGTTCTTAGAAGCAGCTCCAGGCAGTCCTGGAGCTTTATTAGGGTTTTGACCTGTGGGGCTTTAGGGTTTGGGGAATATACTATACTGAAACCAAAGATGCTTAGTTTGGGGTCCTGCTTAGGACTATACTATATTATACTAAGGGGAAGAAGGGCTCCAATCCTGATTCAAAAGGGAGCTTCCGAAAATTGGGGGCCTTCATATGGTACCCTCGATTGTCGGATCCTTAGTATAAGGACCCCAAAATACGGTACCCCTAACTTTCGGAAACTAAAAAACCCTTGTAAAGCCCTTTATAGGAACCCCAATAGTGCCCTTATACCAACCCTTTGTCACCCCCTGAACCACAGAAAAACGTTTGCAAGAAAGACCAGGTCTCCACAGCTCGTCCACATACCTGGCGGCTTAGGGTTTCGGGTTTAGGGTTTGGGGCTTGGGGTTTAGGGTTTCGGGTTTGGGGTGTCAAGTTTGGGGATTGATTAGGGTTTAGGGTTTGGGGTTTAAGGTTTATAAGCGTTAAGGGTTTAGGGCAGGGCTTGTGCTGCATCAATCCTAACTGAGCCCTAAACCACCTTATAAGCCTAGTAAGCCATTAGGGGCAATTGGGGATGAGGTGCTCTGCTTCGAAGGCTTCTTTACAGGACCCAGAATACAAGGCAGCCAGATGGGCGCGTATGACTTTAGGGTTCTTGAAGGTTTTCTTCAAGGATCTATGAGGGTGTTACGGGTTCAGGGCTTAGAGCGCAAAAGCCTTCAGGGTTTTGGACGTTTGGGGGTTGGGATACTTGGAGGGTCGGGGGACTTAGTAAGTAGGCAGTAAGTAGACTTATAAGTACCCTATAAGGGACCCTAATTAAAGTCCCCGACCCTCCAAGTAGGGTTTCTCAAAGGCACAAATCGTAGACACGCCGATGATAGGGACGGTAGCACCTTAAGCTCTGAGACTCCAACCTGCGACTAGCTTGTACCCTTAGACTCGACCTGATCCCAGACCCCCGGGAGCACCTAGAAAGTGGATCCCCTAATTTGGGGCCCTATACTAGTTATGGTACTATACAGGAACCCCCATTAAGGGATCTACTCTTTGGATACTTCCGGGGGTCTGGGATCCTTCAAATAGCAGAGACTGATGCCCTGAACCCAGTAATAGGAAGCCAGGCGCTGATTTCGCTGCTCATCCTTTGGGACGGGCGTCCAAACGATACCTGCAGCCTTCAGTTGGCTCCGCGGCTTCCGCATTCAAGTATATTACGTTGCGACCTACGTTGCTATAGTACCACACGCCCTGATCCTGCACCCTAAAGCTTAAAGGCTTAATACCGGCATGTAAGTACTTACGATGTGATGGTGCAACATAGGGGCCCTTAGGGGGGGAAGGGGGAGGGGGCAGGGGACTATATTTCCTTAAAGAGACCAGATAAGGTCCTTATTATGTAAGGCCCCCTACCCCCTCCCCCTACCCCCCGTAAGGGTCCCTATGATAGAACTATAGCCACCACGCAGCTTCTGCAGCAAGCTTGGACCTCCGCCACTTCCCAGGTGTCCTCTGCGCCTGACCCGGCGCAGCCTCAAAGAGGACACGGCTGATGCCAGCGGCAATCCTCAATGGGTTTACGGTTTGGTTTGGGGTTTCAGCTTTGGGTTCAGGATTTCCCAGAGACTCCAAAACCCCTTAATTAAGGAATATACCTGAAACCATAATAGGGATCCTAATATGATTTAAGGTATATTCCTCAATTAAGGGGTTTTGGAGTCTCTGGGTTGGTGATGTCGGATTTGGGTTATAGTGCGTGGTCATAGCACTCGTCTTCCTGTTCACACGATCGCTACGAGCACAGTTGCCTTACACTTGCTCTCTCGCCTTTGCTGATATCATGGTCATGTTCGCTACTGCTTCAGTTTCAAAGATGGAGGCCATAACTATGAGCATCAATGCTTTCATAGTGTGGTGGAATAAAGTCATAGTCGCATGAAACGCAGTGTATCAGGGAATCCTTTTACTACAAATCCAGCCCTAAACCCCTAAACCCTAAACCCTTAAACCCTGAACCCCTAAACCCCAAAACCCCAAAACCCCTAAACCCCAAAACCCCTAAACCCTAAACCCTACCAGACCCGAAGAGTGCTGCTTGGCTTTGCGACTGCAGCGCCTCCGAAGATTCCACTGCTTAGACAAGCCAAGGCTCAGAGCTTTGCAGCAGTCCCAGCAGGGAGCCGTCTGAATACCTTGATGGCTCAGGGCTGAGGACGGGTTTAGGGCTTAGGGTCTAGAGGTTTAAAGGCTAGGGGTTCGCGGCTTCTGGGCTTAAGGCCTTCACTGGGCTTATAATTGCTTCAGGCTTTACGGAATTAGGGAGGATTTTACCCTACAGGTGCATGTACCCAAATAGTATATACTTTGGCCTGGAAGTACTCCCTATATAGGTACATTGGGCCCAAAGTACATACCTGTTGGTACGTGGACCCTTAGGGTTATACTGTGCCCCAAAAACTCTTAACCCCTAAATGACACTAAACCATAAACCCTAAACCCCTAAAACCAAAAACCTGCTAAGATGCACATCCACCCGCCGGAAGTGGAAATCCCAGCTCGCGCACAGCGAGATAAGATTTGCATCTCGGCGTGGATTTCCTTGGCTCTAGGGAATTTAAGGTTGGCTTGAGGGATTTTGGGAATTTAGGTTTAGGGATTAGGGCTCCTTCCGTGGATCTACGTAGGGAGTTTAGTAAAGGGTTTAGGGGTTTAGGGCGTAGGCTTCAGGAACGACCAATGGTCCTTGGGGAACTCCGGGGGTCTAGTTTCGGTATACCCGTTCGCAATGCCTAGCTTGTTTAGAACCAACCAGGCAATCACACTGTGCTGCCAAAAGCTTAGCTAGATTTCATGGACGGTACGCGGAAAAGCAAGAGCCTCTCACCTGAACAAGGGCTGGTTCGGCCGCCTCATACAGTAAAGAGTGGCCGAAGGCGCGACCGCGGCACATCGAAATGGCACAGCACGCTCGACACATTTATGACATTGCTGCGACGCAACATCGCAGCCAACCCCGAGCCCCTGACCTCGAACCCTGTTCCGCACAACCGGAGCCCAACCCTAAACCCTAAACCCCTAAACCCTCAACCATAACCAGAAACTTTACATCCCAAACCCCAAATCCGAGACACTGGGCAAGTATAACCCCAAGGCCCGACATGCCGGTATTTCTTAAGGCCTTGTATTCTTAGTTGCTGAGTTCATAAGCCCCCCAAAAGTGTACGCTTTCAGTGTTATGGTGGGTAATACTATCAGCGAAAAGTGTAAAGTGTATCCACTCAGCTACTAAGATGTACCCAAATAGTATATTCCAAAATAGGGGGCCCTTTAAGGGTACATAAGGGTACCATAAGGCTCTACTAAGGTATTAAACAGGTCGAAGTTTCATTGCCCCTTCGAGGCCGTCCCAGCAAGGAATACTTGGAAAAGGCTTTGTCCGACCTTCTTTGGGCTTTGGGGTTGGGGCTTGAGGAAGGTCTGGGGTTGAGGGAGGGCTTGTTGAGCACCGCTTTTCGTGAGGAGGGTTTTTTGGGTTTGGGCCTTCTGGGTACCTTCAAACTTGGGTTGGAGTCAGGAATACGGGGATTGTGCTTCTCATAAAAAGGGGTCTCACAGCCAAGATAATCAAAGTGCTCCAAGCCCTGAATCCTAAACCCTCGACTGTCTGGTTTTTAGTTGGGAATCGGGGAATGGATCCCTATGATAGCCCCTTAAGGGCCCTTATAGTACTCCCTATAACCCATTCCCTACTAAGCATCAGACAGTCGAAGGCGTTGCGCTTGTAGGCTTCGGAGAGAGGGCTCTTGGTTCAAGGGTCTTGGGGTTTATTTTGGGTACGGCCCCCACTCAGTAATAGTTGAATACTATTCATAATATAGATATAGTAGGACCTTAATAGTAGCCCTATTATAGACTCTTGCTGTATGGGGGCCGTACCTAAGGTTTATTGCTTGAAAGGCTTCGGGTCGGGATAAACAAGCAGCGTAGACAAACTTAAATCCTAGAGCTTTCACCTGGATAGTACTTAAAAAAGTGAATCCAATACCTCACAGGAATTGAGTGAATTGAGGCCTTAGCTCTTGGAGTCCTGGTAAGTTAAACCGCAGAACCAGGGCCAACAAAGGAGGACGTCCCGGAAAGACGCCACACCCCATTTTAACCCTAAGCCGAGAAAGCCCGGAAAACCGCACAACACTTCAAGCTTCAAAACCTTAAACCCAAACTTAAAATCCCGAAACAGCCGAAAGCCGAACCCCTAAACCCCAAACTCCTGGGGAAGCTCCACGACCAGAGTCTCCAATACCCCTTAGTTAAGGAATATTAGTA
>CAJNDT010002446.1:393490-535905 GCA_905221615.1 Symbiodinium sp. CCMP2592
GCACAGTGTTTGATCATCATCAAATGCCCGCCCCTCGTAGCTTCTGCATGACTGCGTCCGGATACTCGTCTGCGCATGTGGTCCACGCATGCACAGCGGCTGCGGGATTTGTGCTTATTGGGGTTTGGAAGGTTGCGCGGGTTAGGATTTAGGTTTCTTGATTTTCATGTGACCCTTTTGTGAAAGGGTCTCGCACAAGCCGGAGGTTCTATGGGTCGAAGAGAAAGGATCACGAGCGGGTCTTGACCGATCCATCTTCACTCCTGCGAACCCTAAACACTAAATCCTGAACCCTACATCCTAAATTCGAAAATCCTGAACCCTACACCCTAATTCCGAAATCCTGAACTCCTAAATCCTGAACCCCATAATTCCTAGATCCTGAACCCTGAACTGTACTGGCGAGGCCGGTTCTTGAAACTTTCGGTTCCTTGCAAGTGCGGTCTCCTGCAACATCAAGCCGGAAAACAAACCGTCAGGGTCCATGTCTTGGTTGCTGCGTTCATAGGCTCCAAAAAGTGTACATGTTTAGTTTATAGTTGGTAATGCTATCCCAACAAGTGTAATGTGTATCCACTCAACTACTAAGCTTACCCAAATAGATATATTCCATAATAAGGTCCCCTCTAAGGATACATAAGGGTACTATAAGGCTCCATAGTAGGGCCCCCTTTAAGGGTCCATGTACCCAACCAGTCTATACTTTGGCCCTCAAATAGCCCCTATATATTTGGGTACATGGACCGTTTGCACAACGTCAAAAAACACAAACCCAATTCTCTGAACCCACGATAAGACCTGACAGCCCTAGCGAGCATTTCTGAACGCGAAGTCCCAGCTTGAAGTAAAAAGCCGGAAACGGCTTCCAATGCCCAAAACCCCTTGCTGCAGAGCGGCTGGCGTGGCGCAGGAAGCTGCGAAGGCTCCGTCACAGGTTTCCCAACAGGTGGCTGGTTAAAGCCTGGGACGAACCCATAGACTTCGATCCTTTGTAAATGGAGGAACATCGGGTTTAGGGTTTAGGGGTTTAGGGGTTTATGGGTTTGAGGGTTTAGGGGTTTAGGGGTTTAGGGCATTTAAGCCGCCACAAGAGGGTTTCTATTATATTAATATAATGTCTACTCCCTGATTAAGGGGGGATGTTGGAGTCTCTGGGAATTCAAGCTGTTTTCGCAAGAATTTAAGCCAGTTCTTGCAGGGGTTCTATAGCCCAGAGGGTCCATGTATGCTACTAATATGGAATTGGGTCCCCCAAAACCATTATTAGGATGCCCTAAACCCAAAAGCCCCTAAACCCCTGCTTATTTGTGCACATGGTAAGGGCCTCTTCCAACAATGCTCAATCGGCTCCCTTGGGATTCGCAGTAACACAGGAATAAAAAGGCCCCCCTTTCTGGTATTCCTACTGTTGATGGTATAAATCCTGCATTACCTCAAGGACCCTAAACTATGGGAATTATGGTATACTCCTTATTATGGGTAGTGCAGGATCTATATCATCCACCGTAGTTGCTGAGTTCATAAGCCCCCAAAAGTGTACACTTTGGGTTTTTAGTGGGTAGTCTTATCCCCAACAAGTGTAAAGTGTATTGGGCACGTATAAAAGGAGCCTGGGACCACCAAAAATGGGAAACCGGGCCCACTGGCAGACCAGGCCTTGTAAAGGCTCTACAAAAGTCTCCTTGGAGGTTCATGGGTAGTTGTAAGTGCGGATATAAGTCCCCTAATATGGGGTAAAAGTTATACGTATAGTTACCCTACTTAAAACCCCATTTATAACTGCCAATGAACCTCCAAGTATGGGGCTTGGGGTTTAGGGTTTAGGGTGTTTCAACGCATTGGTAAGAGTTTTGTCGGGTGGCACACGGTGTTTCCAGCGCTTTACCCGCTTTTGATGGACAGGGGGAGGCTCTCAAAACTTGGTTACCTACCCTAAGGGTCCAAAGTACTTGTTTTGTTGCATGTAGGGTTTCTATGTGAGGAATTCTTAGTATGATTTGGGAAAGTCTCCCCCATAACAGTATCCCCCCATAACACTACCTAGGACCCTTTCGGCTAGTTTGGGGTCCTCGTGGCTACGTACTTGTTTTCTGAAGCTCCCACTGAGGGGCTTTGTCAAGCAACACATGAACCTAGTTATCCGACGGGGATGAATTCGCAGCAAATCTGGCCGCTGAATATTTGGACTATTCTAAATAGCCTGACAATATGTGATTGGTTCCTTGAAACTTCCAGCAGGGAAGCATCAATCAAGGATCTGCTGCCGGGAAGCAAGCGCTGTGGAAAGGAGTCAGCGTGCCGAAGTGACCTCGATAAGTGCCGAGGTCAATCTTGACCTCCCGCCAAGGAGCACAGAAAGCTGATGGTTAGGATTTGAGGCTTATGGGTTTAGGTTTAGGGTATTATGGGGCTTACGACTGATGAGGATGAAGACGAAGAAAAGTATTAGGATGATGATGAAGCCACCCAGACCTTCCAAAATCCCTTAATTAAGGAATATACCTTAAATTAGAGTAAGATCCCTAATATGATTTAAGGTATATTCCTTAATTAAAGGATTTTGGAAGGTCTGGGTACAAACCTTGCAAAATCCCTTAATTAAGGAATATAAATTATAGTAGGATCCCTAATATGATTTAAGGTATATTCCTTAATTAAGGGATTTTGGAAGGTCTGGGAAGTTTCTTCTTCCGACATGTGTCGTAGATCCACTGCAGGAATCTCCGCCACTCTGCGTTCCCATTGAGAGCTGTGAGAGCCATATTCAGTCCCTAAACCCCTAAACCCTTAAACCCTAAACCCCTAAACCCTAAATCCCCATCGCGCCGTGCGGTGAGGGGGTGTCGTCGGCTGCAAACGGTCTGCGAGGAGGGTTTTTGTGCATGGCCGATGGCAACGTCCGCGACCTCTTTCGCCAACCCGCAGTAATTAAAAGAGCTAAACTGTAGCACCAATTCGTATCATTGCTTCCCTTGCCTCAAGCAGCATATACTATATGTTACAGTATGTTATGGTTTGTTTTTAGTACAGTATACCCTAGTAGTAATGCTTTTATAGCTTCCCTTGCTTTAATATGAGGACTAAGGGTCGAAGGATGAACATATGTAACACCTAACTGAGGTGTTTAAGAGTTTAGGGTTTTAGGGTTTAGGGTTTAGGGCTCCGCAATTCCAGATCATGAGAGGTTTAAGGTTTAGGGTGTATGTAAAGTTCCTTTAAAGGTTCCTTTACAGGGCAGTGTTCTATAATAGGGTCACCTTTAAAAGCGTGCTAAGGGGTTCTATAATAATTTTCCCGTAAGGGTTCCGATAAGGCTACTATTGGGTTAATGGGGTTCAGGGATTTAGGTTCAGGGGAGTTTAGGCCTTGAGTTTGGGAATCCCATAAGCGTACACCCCACACGGTTCAGCCGGAGGTTGTAGGGCTTAGGATGGGCTTGGTGTTGTGTTTACTGTAGGGTTCCAGCCTAGACCAAAAACCATGCCCTTGGTTAAACAAGAGTTTTTGGCAATGTAAGGGATCAGGAGACTTGGCCAGCTGGGACTAAGGCCACAATATACTTTCAACTCTGAGAGCCTCAATAAACACTTCTAACATCTTCTGACCCGACTCGCAAGCATCATAAACGTTCGATAGCCTCATAAGAACCTTCTGACAAACTGAATTTCCACTTTCAAACTTCCGGGTCCTGCTTGATGTCATAGAGCAGGAAGGAATCGAAGGTGCGAAATTTGATTCCAGCCGACTCCAGCGCCCTGAAAGGGAAGCGATTGCACTGCTTGGCATTTATCATACAAGGTCTATGGTTTCGGCTTCAGTATGTGGGTTTCCGAAAATTAGGGGTACCTTATTTTGGGGTCATTATAATAAGGTTCCTACTATTTAGGGTACTATATTAGGGTCCCCTGTGTTCGGAAAGTCCCGTATCTCTTCGAGATCGTGAGACTTGCCTAGGCATCACCGGTCAGCAGCGGTTGAACCTCTACCTGAACCCTCCCTTTCTTAGGGTTCCCTAATATGATTTCTATATACAAGTCCTTAAAACGGTAGGCTATTGGGGGTTAAGGTAGACCTAAGAGTAACCTAGGAATAAAATCGGGTGCCCTTTTTGGTTTAAAGGGGCTTCTAAGTTAACCTGAACCCTACACAAAGGGAATAAGGGCTTGCTCTACATCCTAGACGTTCACGCCGACAGGAAATAGCAAACACGGTTGAGGGTAAAAAGGTTTAGGTTTTAGCATCTCGCAGGCTTCAACATCAAAATCTCCTGCCGTCGCACCGCTGCCCAGGCACAGGGCGTTGGGGAGCAGACTAGGTGCCTCCATCCTTCTCACACAGGCGAGCTGGCCATGTGATGCTTTCTTCACGTAGAAAATACCTTTAAGATATGAAGATGAACTGAAGAAGCAGAGAACAGCCGTAAACACGCTAGACTTCGTCACGATTGGTCACAGCAGCAAAAGAAGACGATATCCTCACACAGTTAGAGCGTCCGGTGATGCCAGGAATTAAGAACAAAGGGGAAATTATCAAGACACAAAAAGGATCAAAAGACATAATGGCGGAAAGAAATTAACAATCTAATTTCGGTATAATGAATAAAGCATTAAGATCGGAAGTAAATTGAGACCGAGGCTACGATGAACTGATAAGCATGATTAATGAACGGGGGGGCGAAAGCCGTCCATGCGTTGAACAAGTTATTGATAGACGGGCAGTTTTATTTAGAAAGAATCAGTTGAGAAGTCAATTTGACACTATTGATTTTCTATAGTTGAAAAACAAGACAAAGTAAAGGACCAGTTAAGACAAACTCAATTAAGACAAACGGCAATGGCAACAGGGTCGCCAATGGCTACAGGTTATGGTGATCGAACGCCATTACATACCTGCGATGTCGACAGATTTGAAACGCCAGAAAGTGCTGACTATCGGATGACTAGAGAACAAATTAAAGGAGTAAGAGCGGAACTGGAAAAGCATCAACAATGCCAGAGAGCCGCACAACAAAGGTCAACAACGGAATGAATGGATGATTTAGACGATGTTCATAGGCAACAACTACCCGAAAGTGCTCCCCATTCAGTCAATGGCGAGTGATGAAGTGGATGACGATGATGTACCATCTTTAGAAACACTTGCTGAAGTAGCAGAAGAAAAAGAGGAATAACATACTGATAAAACCAAAGTGACCCACAGTGTAGAACACTTAAGGAAACAACGGATGATAAAGGTTATGACAAACAGATGGAGGCAAAGAGTGAAAAATGCTGAAACTGCTACAGAGCCCACTGGAGAGTCAGTATTCAAGACAGACATGTAACAAAGCACGGGGGAATTGGGAAGAGCAAGAAAACAAACATAGCAAACACCCCAAACCCTTGAACCCCTAAACCCTACACCCTAAGCCCTTAATCCCCAAAACCCCTAAACCCCAAACCCCTGAACCTAAAAAACACTAAGTTAACCCTTAGACCGCCTTAAAGGGAGCCTAACCTAGGGCCCCAAAAAAGCACATAAGCAAAAACGAGGATAGGGATATCCCATATAAACGGTTTAGGGTTTAGGGTTTAGGATAGGGATATCCCATATAAACCCCCTTATAAGGAAGCCCAATAAGCTAGGGATATCCCCGGTAAAATGCTTATGCTTATGTGCTTTTGGGTCCCTAATCGCCGGAGCCAGAGGATGCCTCGCCACCTCGCGGTCGACGGTAGAGCCCTGCGGTCCGGTAGGTTGCACGGCGCTGCCTTACTTGGAGGGTCGGGGGAGATAGTAACTGGTTATTGTAGGGTCTGAGAAGTACCATAACCCCAATGAGGGTCCCTTTTAGGGTAATTACTTATAAGTCTACTTGCTACCTACTCCAAGAACCCAGAGACTCCGAAACCCCTTAATTAAGGAATGTCGCCCTAAGGGTTCCTGAAAGGGATGGATCTATAAGGCTACTAGAAGCGACGTAAGGAATATACCCCTTAAATCTTATTGGGGCTCCGATAATAAATTTAGGTATATTCCATAATTAAGGGGTTTTGGAGAATCTGGGAGCGTAGGAAAGGCTTTCTAGGGTTTAGGGCTTAAGGTTTGATGTTTAGGGTTTGAAGTTTGGAGTTTAGGGTTTAAGGTTCAGGGATTAGGGGCTAAGGTTTGGGGTTTAGGGTTGGGAGTTAAGGGTTTGATTTGGGGTTTAGGGTTTGGGACCTACGCGCCTGCAGACTCGAACCGCTTTAATCATAATCTAAGAAACAAGCCTTTAAGCTTTAAATTGCAGAGGAGCTGGTAAAATGTGGGAAAGTTCTGCTACAATAGGTTTTAGGCTTGGGGACTGGGGGCTTTCGGAGGATCTTCAAAGGTTCGTCTAGAGCTTTGAGCCTTTGGGATTTTGCTGATTATATGTCGGCGGATATTTTTTGCTTTTTAGCGGGGGGTTATGCAGGGGCCTTCATGATTGCAATACAGATGTGTTATGATGTGTTGGGGTATGTCATAGTATAGCTACACAGGGAAGGTGAGGAGGTATGATGGGGCATACGATTACTTGGAGGGTCGTGGGACTTAGTAAGTAGGTAGTAAGTAGACTTATAAGTACCCCAGCAGGGACCCTAATTGGGGTTATGGTACTTAGAACTCCGTAGAATAGCCAGTTACTAAGTCCCCCGACCCTCCAAGCACTCTAAACCCTAAACCCTATAGCCTTAATTATAGAAGCCCTATAGATCCCTTTACAGGCTTTAGGGCCCTCCAAGTAGTACTGGTTCAGACCCCTATAGCTATTGCAACAGCTGCCAGCAGTTTCGGGGGCTTTGCGGCTCAGTCAAAGCCTCCTTTACTTTACGGGTTCTACTGTTGGGGTTAGACGGGGCCCCCACCCTGTAATAGTGGTATAATAGGAATATAATCGGGCCCTACTATAATCCTTATAGTCACTATTACAGGGTGGGGGCAGCTTCTAATGTTGGGGCCTATTTGTGTATAATAGGTTGAGATTGCAAATCCCATCTTCTTGCTCGGGGTCTCCGCATCGTCAGTAGCCATTGTTTCGAAGAGTGTATAATATAGGGGCCTTAATAATTATGGGGCCCAAAACACTATAAATAATACAAGGAACCCCCCAAAATAGTATTGGTAATCATCAAGGCCCCTTTAGTACAGCAGTGGCATTTATAGCACTGGCTGCTGCTGCAGGTTCACGAGTGTTGCTCCTCATGCTTGTAGTAGCTCGGCTGGGAGAAATAGATGGGCTCATAAGCCTTATGCTTACCCTCAGGGTCCATGTACTTAACTAGTATAGACTTTGGCCCCAATGTACCTACATAGGCAATACTTCAAGGCCGAAGTATATACTAGTTGGGTACATGGACGCTTAGGATTATGATATTAGCTCACATACTCAAACATCAAGACCGAAACGCTCTGGACGCCAGCTCCGCATGCACTTCAACAAGCCGAAGTAGTCAACGTAGACCCCAACCCTAAATCCTAACCCAAATTAAACCCTGAACCCTAACCCTAAGGGTCCAAGTACCCAATTATCATATACTCTCAAAGATAGTAACCTACATAGCTTCTATCCCAAACCCGAGTACCTAATTATTGGGTCCTTTGGACCCTTAGGGTAACCCTAAATCCGAACTGAACCAAGAGGCTCCTTGCAGAACCCCAAAACTGACGCCTCATCGATCCCGAAACCGAACCCTTCAAGGACTGAAAGGGAGCCAAGGCGCTAGTCAAACCCTCCTACTTGGAGGGTCGGGGGACTTAGTAACTGGTTATTTTGGGGACTTTTAAGTACCATAGTCCCAAGTAGGTCCCTTTTAGGGTACTTATAAGTCCACTTATTATCTACTTACTAAGTCCCCGGACCCTCCAAGTAAATCCTAAATCAAGCCCTAACTCCAGAGGGTCCAGATGTATACCACAATTATGGAGTTTATGGAATTAGGTCCCCCGGAATCATTATTAGGATGGTCTTTTGGGACCACATTCCATGTTGGTAGTGTATATGGACCTGCTTGGTAGCCCCAGAATCCTTACTGAGTCAAGGCGCTTGTCAAAACCTCATCTGCTCCTGCTTCCTGTGCTGCAGCCAGGACGGCCTGCACCCGTAAGCCCTGTAAACCCCCAAACCCCAAACTCTAAACCCCCAAACACTAAACTCCCAAACCCTAAACCCCAAACCCTAAACTGCAAACTCTAAACCCCCAAACCCTAAACCCCCAAACCCTAAGCGGGCTGCATGGTTTGGGGTTCACGGCTTCCGGGCTATGTAGAGGCTTCCTATGAAATCTCACATGACATATGTAAAAGGCTTCTTGAAAGATCTAGGGTTTGGGGGTTTGGGGTTTACGCGTTTAGGCTTAGGGTTTAGAGTTTATAGGGGGCGGGGGTTTAGGGTTTAGGGGTTTAGGGTTCTTTGGGTTTGAATATAGGGGCAGGGTCCATTGCACCAGCATTGTAAGAAGTGAAAGGTGTACTTTTCCGAACGACTCGACCCCCATATTCGAGTTTGCAATGGTCTCTTGGGATCTCACAGGAGTGGTCAGTATTGAATTTGATACAAAAAACTGTCAAAGAAAAGAATTCTGGAGTTTATCATCAGGACCTACCTGGAGCCTAAAGAACCTACCCCTTTCAGGACATATACAAAGGAATCATAACCACGAACTCCAAAAAAGGTAGGCTATTTGGTGTTTGAGTGGCCCATAAGCCGGGAGACCTGCTTCCGAGCCAACAGTAAAAGTATACAGAACAAACACGTGAGCATGCGGTCGAGTCTTGGTTCGCATCCGACAACGCGGGCTGAAGCTTGAATGGTGGGGGTGCAACTCCCCAGGTGGTCCTGGTGGAGCGTGTGGTGGCGCAAAACGCGCTGACGGGTGACTCCCATCAGGTGGGACTGCTTCCGGGTTTGCCCCGTCTGCTTCTAAAGTCTTCTGCCCCTGTCCTTCAGGTGAGGGCCTACCGTGGTTGGCAGCGCGTCCTCCGGGATCACCTGGACCGTACAGGATGCCAGGACAGGATGGATGATGCCTACGTCATCACCATCTTCACTGCCGTCAACGGCATGCACGTGCCCTGCGACACAGCGGAGGAGTGGGAACGCGCAGGGAAGCCGCTGGAGGTAAAATTCTATTTCCAGCAGCACTAGCTCCTGGCCTGGAAACACGCTGGCGGGTAGGAGCCTCGGATCTATACCCCGAGGGCGTGACTCCATCCTGCGACCAGTCCTGGTGCGGTCGCGCGTGTGCCCGCGACGTCGGTCTCTATCGTCCCTATCGGACGAGCTTGAGCTGCGCCGTCGGCGACGGGAGCGAGACCTCCGCCCTAGGCGGTGAAGCTCATCCTCCGCCGTATCGGCGCGGCGTTCTGTGGTTTCTGAAAATGCGGGAACCCTAACATGGTAACTACCCTAGATACTAGGACCATTAATTATTTTTAAGAACCCCAAAATAAGGTCGCCCTATATGTGTGAGAGATCAAAGCGAAAGGTTAAGGTCGCCATGGCGAGCTTTGCGAAAGGGGGACTTCGCTGCGGGAACAAAGGGCCGAAAATAATAGAGTAGGGTTTTGGGACCCATTACACATGCTACACTTATAACAAGAAAACCACAAATAGTATTGGTAATTAACTAGGCTCCTACATTCTATTCCTTCATTAAGGAGTATTAGAGTCCATAAGCCCGCCAAAAAGCCCTTATAGAGTCCCGGACACAGATGAGGGGTAATTTGGGCTCCCTGGGTACATGTGGAGCCGACATGGGGCTCCGTAGAGAATAGAAAATCGGGCTTGTAGAAGTTCAGCGTTTCTAGGGCTTTCTAGGGCTTTAGAGGTTTAGGGCTTTAGGGGTTAGGGTTTAGGGTTTCTGGGTTTAGGTCTTGGGGGTTTAGGGCTTTCGAGTTTAGGGTGAGCTGGCGGCGATGATCGCGCAGAATTGCTGAGCAGCTGAACTCCAGGCCCTACCAAGACCCTAAACCCTAAACCCCTAAACCCTAAATCCCTAAACCCTAAATCCCTAAACCCCGGAACCCTAAACCCCTAAACCCAAAACCCCTCAAGCCCTAAACCCTAAATCCCTAAACCCTAAACCACTCAAGCTCTAAGTCGCAGCCTCTGCCAAACTCGAGCCTCTTCGCGTGCGGATGGCATTTCCGTACCTGCATCTCCCTACGCTAGATGATAGAAATCCTGCATTACCCATAGTATGCCGTTGCGGATGGACCAACAGGTGGCTTCATGGATGGATGGATGGATGGATGCTGCTGGCAGCAACTGTACTGAATTGGGCCATGTGCCTATGAATGTTCATATCACTTTTCATTCATGCCCCCATGCTAAACCGCTAGCCACAAAATGGACCACCCAGATCTTTTCATGCCAAAATGCCTGAAGAAACAAACAAATCCTGACCCACACTCTGAATACCCGTGAACACTCAAGTAAACCAATAACAGATTCGGCATAGTTACTTAGCTTAAGGATCAGAGCATTACGGTTCCGAGGTTTAGGGATTGGGGTTCGGGGTTTGGGTTTTAGGGAGCTTTAAGTTTTAGGGTTGATGGTTCACTGCATCTTGCCATCCGCTGATCCCCACTCAGTTGTCCGGTACGTTCGAGGGCATTGGAAGTTAACCCTTGGGATGCTAAACGGGTGACAATACCCCAGAAAGGTTAAACCTACCTTAAACCCTAAACCGCTAAACACCTATACTCCAAACCTTGAATTTAAACCCTAAACTCTGAACACCTAAACTCTAAACCTTGCACTTAAACCCCTAAACACCGGACCTGAACTCTAAACCCTGAACTTAAATCCTAAACCCTAAACACCTAAACTCGAAACCCTGACCTTAAACCCCTAAACCCCCAGAGACTCCAATATCCCTTAATTAAGGAGTATACCTTAAATCATATAAGGGATAAGGGATCCTATTATAATTTTAGGTATGTTATATATTCCTTAATTAAGGGCTATTGGAGTCTCGAAACCCCCATGGCCTGGTCTGGATGGATATGTCCAAGGAGGCGATGGCATGGTTTAAGAAGAAAGCGGCAGCAGTTCCAGCCAGCTGCCATTCGCCTTTCAAAGGCCGGTTTGCCTTAACCCCAAGGGTTTCGAGGGGTTTAGGTGGGGTTTAGGGTTTAGGCCCAGGGTCTTAGGGTTTAGGGTTTAAGATCTTAGGGTTTACCTTACAGCAAAAGCCCAAAAGTTGGAAACCCAATAGCCTCAGTCCTTAAGAGTAATGTATAAGGAATCCCAGCACTATTTGGCCTTAGCAGGGTTTCCAACTTTATGGGGTTTACCTTAACCCCAAATAACCTACCTTTTTAGGGACTTGTATAAGGAAATCATACTATGGAGCCCTAAAAAGGTAGGTTTCTTCGGGTCCAGGTAGGTCTTAGGAGTTAGATTTCTAGGGTTGAAGGTTTCAGGGCTTAGGGTTTGGGGTTTAGACTAAGAGGGTTGAGGGTATTTAGGGTTTGGGGTTTGGGGTTGAGGGTTGAGGGTTGAAGGGTTTAGCGTTTAGGGTTTAGGGTTTAGGGTTTAGGGTTTAGGGGTTTAGGGTTGAAGGGTTTAGGGTTTGGTGTTTAGGTCTTAGGCTTCAGGCTTTAGATTTTAGCGTTTAGGTTTTATGTTTCAGGGTTCCCCTGGAGTTCCAAATAGATCCCACACCATGGAGCATTCTGGGCATTCAGTCTTCTCTGTAACTAGCCCAGAACGACTTATCTGTTCCAGTTCAGGTCACGCATAACGAACCCCCAAAGGCTCTAATTTATAGTAAACCCCATAAAGTTGGAAACTGGATTGAGGCCAAGTAGAGCTGGGATTCCCAAGACATTACTCTTAAGGATTGAGGCTATTGGGTTTCCAACTTTTGGGCTTCTAATTTAAAGGCTTAGGCAGCTGGTCACGTTGCGATTCTGTCTTTCAGGGAGTTGGGCTTGGAGATTAGGGACTTTACCGCAAGAGTTGGGGTTTAGGGCTTGGGGTTTCAGGGTTTCGAGTGTAGGGTTTAGAGTTTAGGGGTATAAGCAGATATGCCTACGCCATAAATTCTGAAGCCTAACACCTAACTTAGGGACCTTGATGATCAGAATAGGGAATGGGGGTATATGCGATAACCTAACTATGAAGAGGGACCCATAACAGTTAGGCTATCTTAGCAATTGTGCAGGCCCCTGTACTCCCTAAACCCTAAACCCTACTGGGCATCATCTTGCGATTCGGTTGAGAGTGTTGGATCACCTCCTAGGCAACCTTTGTTTGGACTTCAAACCATGCCAACATGCGGTGGTTGTCAAAATTAGGGTCCCTTTTGGGTCCTAATAATGATACGGCACGTATTATTTAGGGTACTCAAAAAGGGACCATAATTTTGACAATCATGCCAACATGAACTCGTGCAAGGAAGGTGTGTGTGCTTGGGGCTTGACCCTACTGGCTTTGTTTGTGTGCTGTGCGCCTCTGCGGCTCTAAACTTTAAACCCTGAAACCCTGGTTAGTAGCACCCTTATAGAAATCCTTATACCAAAACGTCTCAACTAAGGAATATACCTTAAACTATAACGGCTGTCCATAGCACCTGTACTCCCGGAAACAAATGCTTTTCTCTTGGGGGGTCTCTTCGCTCTCCGTCTCATCGTCAACTGGGCGATCCACGTTCTCACGCGGTTTCCTAATTGCTGAGTTGATAAGCCCCTAAAAGTGTACACTTTCAGTTTTATAGTGGGTAATATTACCCCAAAAAGTGTAAAGTGTACCCACTCAGCTACTGAGGTTTCGATGCATAGTACGTCAGTGTACGCAGTGCGACGCAGCGGTGGCGGCACTAGCTTGCAGTCCCCCCTTGCGGCCAGCTGAAGGCCACCTGAACTCTAATCCCTACCTATAGTCTCCATTGTAGTTCCATTTTTTGGTTTAATCAATTCTTTGTAAGGATACTATAAGGTAACCCCCAAAAAGGAACTACAATGGAGACTATAGGTACCTGTGATTTCGGGCCCTGAGGCTCCAAAACCTCTTCATTTCATGGAGATATTCCTTAAATTCTTCATAATTCGGTTGATGATACAAATCCTGCATTACCGTAATGACCCTAGACTAAGGGAATTATGGTATACTCCTTATTATGGGTAATGCAGGACTTATATCATCAACAGTAGGAACCCCAGTATGATTCAATTAAGGTGTATTCTATTCCTTAAGTAAAGGGTTTCGGAGCCGCTGGACCTGTCACCCCAAACCCTACAGGAGGCTCTGAGCCCTTAACTTTATCTAGCCCCGAAACGGTAGGTTTTCTGGATCCCCAGATACTCCTAACCTTAGCCACTCAAAACCCCAAACCTGCAACCCTGGTCCCAGAATCCGGAATCCCAACCTTAGCCTCCACTCCTCTGGAAAAAGAAAGCAAACAAAGTAGTTTGTGGGGGTCCGTACGAAAGCAGTCACGACCCAAACAGGAAAGAACAAAGACGCACCCAAGCGCCGTATAGAAGTCCTGTAGCTTTAAGCCCGGAACCCTAACCACTACTGTAGAACCATACAGCACAAATATCAGCCACCTTGTAACACCTTTAGTCGCTGAACCCTGCTATAGGAGTGCTAGTCAGCAACTTGCCATCTGGCAAACTGGCTTCCAGAATCCGAAAACCCCAAGCCCAAATCAATCAATCATAAACTCTCCGAAACCCTAACCTGCATAGCTACTATCCTAAAACCGAGTACCTAACTATTGGGTCCTTTGGACCCGCTTGGAGGGTCGGGGGACTTATAAGTGCCATAACCCCAAGTCTGCTTACTACCTACTTACTAAGTCCCCCGAACCTCCAAGCAGTAACACCCCGAACCCTTTGCACCGGGCCTTCTGCTACATCGTCCCCCTCGGACCAGGCGAAGATCAAGTGCACCTCTTCTTGTGGGACCGGGTTCTACTTGGAGCGTCGGGGGACTTCGTAAGTAGGTAGTAAGTAGACTTATAAGAACCCAAATAGGGACCCTAATTGGGGTTATGGTACTTATGAGTCCCTAAGATAACCAGTTACTAAGTCCTCCGAAAAAAGGGGAACCCTTTTTGGGGTCCTTACAATAAGGATCCTACTATTTAGGTTACTATTTAGGGTCCCCTAATTTCGGAAACTCCCATGTTTACAAGTCCGAATTAGAATAAATGGTCTCGTAGCAGCAGTGCTGCAATCCTGGTTCTTTGATGGTGAGTAAGATCCTAAATCCATAACTGAAGTGAATATTGTGGAGGTGCGGCAAGCCAGGACATCAAGGTTTCACTGCAAGCTTCGGCCGAGACTTTACAAGGACTCCCGTAAGTATCCACCGGCTTCATGTGTAAGGCTTGGGCGAAAGTTCCTCCTGACTGCAAAAATCACTACTTTCAGATCTTGGCTCATGAAGGGCAGGAGGCAGCCATTCAAGGCTCAGGGTTGTAAGGTTGGGATTTCGTGTACTCCCAAGTAGAAGGTTTTTATAGGATCCTTGCCATGTCATATTTTGGGCGGTAGTAGACCCTACCCCCAGTATAAGATTCCAAGAGAATCCTTGCCCATGGTCTATGCGTTTATGTTGATCCTTGCCGTCGCCTGGCTTGTCCGAGAGATTCGGGCTTTACTTACTGCCTTCGCAGAATTTTTGAGCTCGCCGGAACCTTATAAGCTTACTCTTTTAGTATAGGGGCCTTAATAATTAGAATAGGGTTTTGAGGCCCATTATACTAGAATCACAATAAGTTACCTCCCAAAATAGTATCGGTAATTCTTTCGGCCCCTATATTACTCTTGTACTTGGATGCCCAGTAACCTAGAAATAAAAAGGGCTCCCTTTTTGGTATTGGGTAACCTTATAAGGAACCTAGGACTACCAAAAGGGAATAAGGGTACTACTGCGCATCCTAGTATAAGGTTCTTCTGAATTTCCTGGGGATGCTTGATGCGGCCATTGAGCCGCTTTCCGGCTCTGAGCTGCATGGAAGAGAGCCGGCCTGGGTAGGGAGGGTTTAGGGTTTGGAGTTTAGGGTTTAGGGGTTTAGGGTTTAGGGTTTGGGGTTTAGGGTTTAGGGTAGGATTTGGGGTTTAAGGTTTAGGGATGGCTGCAGCTGATAGCATGAGGATCTGTAAGGGTTTTTAGCATTTAACTACGGCCTAGCGGCTAAGGGTGAAATGATTAAGGGAAGCTTACTGCAGGGGTCGGAATACTTCGAACAGGGCCCCTAAACCCTAAACCCTAAACCCTAAACCCTGTAGGTCCCCTTTTTCAGAAACCGCCATTTATTACTTCTTCAAGGCTTTGGGGTCAAGGAGCGTGGGCTTCAGGAGTCTTGAATTTGCTATACCCCCCTTCATAAATAGGAACAATATTATTCTCTTGAGTTTTATATGGGAGTTTGCAAAAACAGTGATCCTAATATAGTCGTACCCTAAATAATAGGATCCTTATTATAAGGACCCCAAAATAAGGTACCCCTACTGATCGGAAACTCCCAAATGAACAAAAACAAAAACATCCTAACCTGGACCCTCCTTGTACCCTCAAACAGGGGTATATGGTCCCAAATAGTGGGCATTTAGGGTCTGATAGAGGGTAGATGGAGGGTCTAGGAAGGAGACTACAGTTCGGAGTTTGTGCAAGGTGTCGGGCTTCAGGCTTGGGCGTCTACGGCTTCACGTTGGGTTTTGAAGGTTTAGGGTTCTTTGGGCTTAAAAGGTTTAGGGTTTAGGATTTTTTGGGTTTAGGATTCTTTGGGCTTAAAAGGTTTAGGGTTTAGGATTCTTTGGGCTTTAAAGGTTTATGGTTTAGGATTCCTTGGGTTTTAAAGTTACAGTGTTACAGCTTTATCAGACAAAGTAGCAGGAATTGCAGCAAGACCGAGACTTGGTCTTTCGATACAGTCTCAAAGGCAGGACTACCTGGACACGCAAAAACCTACCTTTTCAAGGACTTATACAAAACCCTGAGAAGGAAGGTTTTATAGGGCCCAGGTATGGCTTCAGACCGAAACGAAGCTTTGTTGGGAGTCTCCAGACCAAAACACTGCCTTTGGAGTTCCGACTTGAGGGATCATGGGACCTTGTCTGCAAGGTTGTAATTAGTACCTTGATTGGGCTTAAAAGAAACTATAACTATAGTTACCTCATCTATATCCCAGATACTAAGTCGCACGATTGTTCAGGTCTGGATCTCTTTCAGCTGTAAACCGGATCCGCGAACCCCACAACACAGTGCAGCGAGAGTCGGATACAGCGAACAACTTTTGGAATGAAGGGGGCTCTTGATTTTCCCCATGCCCTCCTCCCCGCCCCCCCCTAACGCCTGCCTAAACTGAACCCCCTACACCCTAAACTTAAACTCTAAACCGATCAGAAGGGCAGATCCTGGGGCCTGTGCTTGTGCATGAGGAGTTTTTGAAGTTTCCTCTTACCCTAAGGCTCAAAATGGCCCAAAAGCCTTCTATAATAGGGTCTTTAAGCCCAAAAGCCTTAACATATGAGTTTTTAGAGCCTGAAGGTTAGGATATAGTTCTTCGGGCAACCCTAATACCCAAACCCTACACCCTAAGCCCTAGAGCCTACACCCTAAACCCTAAAGCCTAAACCTAAACCCTATAACCCTAAAGCCTGAACCCTAAACCCTGAACCCGAACCCTAAAGCCTAAACACTAAACCCTATAACCCTAAACCCTAAAGCCTGAACCCTAAAGCCTAAACCTATAACCCTACACCCTAAACCCTGAACCCTGAACCCTAAAGCCTAAACCTATAACCCTAAACCCTAAACCCTGAACCCTGAACCCTAAACCCTAAACCCTAAAGCCTAAACCTATAACCCTAAACCATAAACCCTAAACCCTGAACCCTGGTCAAAGCCCCAAGGGCTGGTCGTGGAGACGCAGATCGAAGGGTCTAAGCCATACGAGCCTCAGAGGCTTCAATTTTATGGGCGGTTGTCAGAATTATCATTTAGGGGTTTAGGGGTTTAGGGTTTAGGGTAAAAGGGTCTATAAGGGTTACTACAAGGGCTACTATAAGGATTTAGTATAGGGGGCTATAGTCAGAATTATCATAGAATAGGGCTCCTTTAAAGGGGGTCTATAAGGGCTACTATAAGGGCTACTATAAGGATTTAGTATAGGGGGCTATAGTCAGAATTATCATAGAATAGGGCTCCTTTAAAGGGGTCTATAAGGGCTACTATAAGGGCTACTATAAGGGCTACTATAAGGATTTAGTATAGGGGGCTATAGTCAGAATTATCATAGAATAGGGCTCCTTTAAAAGGGTCTATAAGGGTTACTACAAGGGCTACTGTAAGGATGTAGTATAGGGGGCTATAGTGTTCCATTTGGGCGGTTGTCAAAATTATGGCTCCTTTTTGGGTACCCTAAATACTAGGTGCCGTATTGTAAGAAGGACCCAAAAAGGGACCATGATTTTGACAACCACCCATTTATGGGTTGCTTTAAGAATTCGTTTAGGGGTTCCTGTCAAAGTTCCACTAAAGTTTCCTTTCAGAGTTCCTTTAAGGGTTCCCTCAAGGGTCCCTCTTAGATGGTTTAGTGCTTAGTTTTGCGTCTGTGTTTCTTTTTCGTTGGAGGGGGGCTGTGGGCTAGGGCCTGTAAGATTTTTTTTTGGGTGCTCTGTAACTAACGGGGGTTCCGGCCAATGAGCAAAGATAATCGAGGGTGTGCCGCAAGGTTCACCTTTTAGGGTCTGGGGTGTGCAGTTTCGGGTCGAGGGTTTAGGGTTTGAATCGGTGTTCACAGGCCCTTTGGCTTAGCGTATAGGGCTCTAAGAATGTTAAGGTTGCCTTAGGGTCCTAGTTGCTGACTTCATAAGCCCCCAAACGTGTACACTTTCAGTCTTAGAGTGGGTAATATTACACCAGAAGTGTATAGTGTATCCACTCAACTACTGAGGGTTGAGGACTTCGATTCGAAGGGTTTGTTCAAACCGTGAATCCCATGGCCAAGTTGCTAAGCAACCCCAACCCCACCCCCCTTATAGAACCCTTATACATCCCTTTTGAGGAGCCCCATAAGGAATCCCAAAACCCTAAACCCCCAAAACCCTAAACCCCTAAGCCCTAACCCCCAAAATCCTAAACCCCCTAACCCCTAAACCCTAAACCTCTAAAGCCCTAAACCCCTGAACCCCAACTAGACTCCTAAATCCTAAACCACCTAAATCCTAAACCCCTAAACTGCAGGGCCAAGCTATTTGGGAGTTTCCGAAAATTAGGGGTACCTTATTTGGGGGTCCTTAAGATATGGATCCTACTATTTAGGGTACTATAGTAGGATCCCACATTTTCGGAAACCCCTACTTGGTGGGTCGGGGGACTTAGTAACTGGTTATTTTAGGGACTTATAAGTATCCTAACCCCAACTAGGGTCCCTTCTAGGGTACTTATAAGTCTACTTACTACCTGCTTGCTAAGTCCCTGAACCGTAATCCCTAAACCCTTTGGTACCCCTATAGAGCCCTTTCAAGGAAACCTTAGAATTCCCTTTAAAGGAGCCCCCTACTAAGTCCCCCGACCCTCCAAGTATTTGTGGCCCAGCAGCACGCTGCCCCCCGGCTGAGTCTCAGCGCGTTTGGCAGCCAGCGGCCGCCTCCTGAAGGAACTCTGGGGCTTAAAGGGTAGTCTAAGGGGCTTAGAGGGTAGTATAAGGGGCTTAGATAAATAGTACTCTAAGGGGCTTGAAGGGTAGTATAAGGGGCTCAAAGGGGCTAAAAGGGTCGTCTAAAGGGGCTTAAAGGGTAGTCTAAGGGGCTTAAAGGGTGCTACCCACGCCTGCCACTTAACACAAACCTTGAAGCAGCCTAAACTACCAGTGAAAAAAAGCGCGTTAACCTACTAGAAAGGTACTCTCAGGGTACTATAAGGGTAGTATAAAGGTAGTATAAAGGACTATAAGGGTACTATAGGGTCCTATAGTGGTTTAGGGTTTCGTGGTTTAGGAGTTTGGGTTTCGTGTCAGGGTCCAGTGTTAAGGATTTCATGGCTCCTCTGAATAAGTTTCAATCTCAGGATTGCTGAAAGCCATTAAGCTTTGGGGCACTGTACCTCCACAACATAAAGATTACATATGTGGGTACATATAATAATATACGTATATATCCACGCCTATCTTTGTCTACCTAACTAATTTGTCGGTTATCTATATGTAATTACTACTTGCTTGAATGCTCAGTTCACTCCATTGTTCTCTAAGTAGACATCTCTCGACGGGCCACCCAGTACAGCGGTGTTGTTTCGGCCTTGCCGTGGGTGCCGCCACGCGAAGCCCCCGACGCACCTTGTCGCGGAAGCCTTAGCATTCGCACCATAGTGTGGAGTTTGGGATTTGGGAGTTCCGAAAATAGGGGACCCTTATATAGTACCCTAAATAGATTATAAGGGACCCATTATGAGGTACCCCTCGTTTTTGGAAACTCCCATTTGCGAACCTCAAACCAAACTCATGCTCAAACCCCCAACGCAGAACTCCAAACTCCAAGCCGAAAAACTCAAACCCTCAGTCCCAACCTCAAGGCAAAGACCCTGATGCTTCTTCAGAACCCTGCACCCAAAATGCGCAGTCTCAAGGAAGCTACCACTCAGATAATGCAGGGTTGTGTAAGGCTTTGTTGAATACGGCTTGAACCTCTGGAATGCAATGCTCTTGAACGCAGATAACCTTCTAATTACTCATGAATGCAGCTACTGCTGCAACTTATTGTAGGAAGCCGTAAATGATGGAAGGAGCTAATCAATATAAGGAAGCCCCAAAACCCTATTCTAACATTCACACCCCCACACTACACGCTTTAACCAAACCCTAAACCCTAAACCCCAAGATTGAATTACAAGGGGCTCAGGGAGATCTTCGGATTGATTGGAACGTCTGCGCACTCTGCATTTGGGAGCCAGTCGTCCTCCTCCCATCCAAGACGAATTTGTGCAGTAGATTTGGGACTTTCCGAAAATTAGGGGTACCTTATTTGGGGGTCCTTATAATAAGGATCCTACTATTTAGGGTACTATAGTAGGGTCCCCTATTTTCGGAAACTCCCATTTAGGGGTTTAGGACTTGGGGATTCGGGTCGAAAAGACGAATTCGTGTACGGGTTTAGCGGGTTAGGACTCGGGGTTTAGGAGTTTAGGGTCTATGACGAATTTGTGTAGGGGTCTAGGGGTTTAGGACTTGGGGTACGTACTTCGTGTTTGGGCTACCGAACCCGCATCTCCAGAAAGTAGAACGGCACAAAGACTTGCAAGTATTGTAGGGGCCTTAATCATGATTTAGGGGTACGATACACTAATGATTATAATAAGGAGCCCCCAAAATAGTATTGGTAATTAGTCAGGCCCCTATATTATTATTCACGGACATCTGTCGGTCAGAGAAGCGAGTCGAACGAGCCTGGTGGCGCTTTGGCCAATCTCAGAACTTACTTAGTCAGGCCCCTATATCCAGAAGAGCTGCGGAAAGACATCCCAAAGCACGACAAACCCCATACGAGCTTCTCACTGAAGCCCCCCAACCAAAACTGCCCATCTGCTGAAGCACGGGGGTGATCCACAACGGACACCCTGTGCGCTTTCGTTGCTTGGAGGGTCGGCGGACTTAGTAACTGGTATTTTGGGGACCTATAAGTACCATAACCCCAATTAGGGTCCCTTTTAGGGTACTTATAAGTTACTAAGTCCCCCGACCCTCCAAGTTCTTATTCTGCAGGAACAACTCGGAGAGCCCAATACCCCTTTGTTAAGGAGATATGCCTTGAACCATCACATGAAAGCCCCCCGGTATATTCCTGAATTGAGGGGTATTGGGCTCCCCGGGAAAGAGTACACGCACAGCACCTTGTGTTGCCCTGAGACAGCTCTCCTCTGAACGGTGGTTAACGACGCTGGCCCGGCTCTCCGACAGTAGGGTTTACCCATAGGCCCCGAAGTAGCTCCTTGTTGGGGTACATATTTAGAATTTAGAATCCTATAAGGTAATCCCAAGAAGGAACTACTATAGGGCCTATGGGTAAGGCTCTATAGGGTGTCATTCCCTTTCTTTAGATTTGACCCCCAGCGTCCCGTGCCTCCTATTGCCGGCAACATGAAAGACCCAAAGCCTGTCCTTCCACTGCACAGCCCTAAACCCTAAATCCCTCAACCCTGAACCCCAAAATCCTAAACGCACCGCCTTTCACCTAGTTGCTGACTGCATAAGCCCCCCAAAAGTGTACACTTTCAGTTTTATAGTGGCTAATATTATCCCAAAAAGTGTAAAATGTATCCACTCAGCTACTAAGTTCAAGTGGCCTCGCAAAGGAGCCACCGATGAGATAAGGGTCGGCTGTGACAACCGGGGAAGTCGGGTCGGGACTGCCATGGGAGCCCGGCATCCACTCAGCCCTAGACCACCGAACAGGATTTCCCAAGGGCCCCTTAATAGAGCCCTTATGGTCCTTCATAGTGGGTATTTAGAGTGTAGTAGAAGGTAGTTGGGGGCTCTAGGTACACCCTGAAGCTTGAACCCTAAATCGTCCATGGCCTCAGGTACCTTCTGGCACGCCAGCGACGGGGTGGCAGGCGCGGCAGCACCTGGGCAACGACAGGGGCTGTGGTAGTAGTAAGTAGTTGTAGTTACTGACTGTCGTTATTGCTCTTGCTGCGAATGTGGCTACCTGTAGTCTCCATTGTAGTTCCGTTTTTTGGCTAACCAAAATCTCTATTATAGGATCCTAACCATAAACCTGGTTAACCAACAACAAAAGGAACCACAATGGAGACTGTAGGTACTGCTTGCTGCAGGAGATCTGGGAGCGTCACCTGCCGCGGCGGCCTCCTCGGTGCCACGCGCTGCGCCCGAAAGGCGTCCCCATCGCCGCATGGATCGAAAGGAAGTATCCCTAGGGGTCCATGTACTCATATAGTTCAGTTAAGGCTCCTTTGAGGGTACCATAAGGGATCCTTTCAGGGATCTATAAGGGTTCGACAAGGTTTAGGGGATAAGGGTTCATGTACTCATATAGTATATACCTTGGCCTTAATGTAGTCCCTATATAGGTACTTTGGGGCTCATGTATCTTTATATGGGTACATGGACCCTTAGGGTATGTAATTTAGGGATTGAAGGTCGTGGGCGCAGGTCCTGCAAGGGTTCAGGGATTTAGAGTCAAGGGGTGTAGAGTTGGGCTTTGTGAGTTTATGGATTTCGGAGGTTCATGGGGTTTGTGGATTTGAGGGTTAGGGTTTTACGACTTGTGGTTTTTTCGACAGACACCAAGATCACATGTTGCCATCTGTCTCGAAACAAAGGGACCCGAACACCTCAGGGCCACCAAAAGCTTCCACACAATTCAAGATATTATAGTACCCTTGTAGACCCCTTATAGTAGCCCCTATAGGCCCCTTTAGAGGGAACCCTATTCTAATTATATATCAAGGCTCCAGACCCCCGTAATGGGAGTATTTAGGGTAAATTCGAGGGTAGTTGGGGGGTCTAGGTGGGTGGTTGTCGAAATTATGGTCCTTTTGGGGGTCCTTATTTTAATACGGCACCAAATATTTAGGGTACCCCAAAAGGGACCCTATTTTTGACAATTACCCTGGTAGTGCGTGGGGATTCGTAGCTGGGGTTAGGGTCTCCGGTCGTGCGCACATCGCTGTCCGAGAGCATCATCCGATATCCTCGAACTGCCATACTTCCTTATATAAGGGATCCTTAATCCCACCTACCTTCATCCCACCTTGTGAGGCCTTCAAAAGGACTCTGTGATCTCTCCGGGCCAGGCATTTTGGGTGTGTAGGACTGCTCTTAAGCCATACTTAACCCAGAGACTCCAATAGCCCTTACTTCAGGAATATACCTTAAATTATAATAGGATCCCTGATAAGATTTAAGGTTTAGTCCTTAATTAAATAAAGGATATCCATACCCTAGGGGTCCATGTACCCATATAGAGATACATGAGCCCCAAAGTACCTATATAGGGACTACATTAAGGCCAAGGTATATACTATATGAGTACATGGACCCTTACACCCTAAACCCGTGTCGAACCCTTATAGATCCCTGAAAGGATCCCTTATGGTACCCTCAAAGGACCCTTAACTATATGAGCACATGGACCCTTAGGGGTACTTAAGCCTCGTGCTCGCAGTGTTGGATTTGAGAACAATGCATCCGGAATAAGTCGAGTGTGTTTGTGGATGTGCATGTTACCGTAGTACTGTAGTACTATGTAGTACCTGTGTACAGGGATTCTACATAATTCTAACTAACTTAACGCGAGGCGATCACGACCTACGTACCAAGAGAGCCCCCACGCCACTCACTTAACGATCATGCCTGCCATCACAGCCAGGATCCCTGTATACGTTAAGGAGTCTTACTCATTTCAAGGGTCCAGATAGCCCAATTCACCTTGATTGAGTAATCGACCTTAAACATTAATACTAAGGCCCCTAAACTTCAAGCTATAATATTGCTTCATTCCGGGGTATTGGGCTCTCCAGGCACTAGTTAGGTATAGCCCCGTCGTGGCCATTGCCTTCTTTTGCTAGGCGCGTCCCTGCTCTCACTGTAGGCCGGGGTGATGGCCACATCCGTCAGTCATTGACTTTCACAATTGATGTGAGAAAGAGACCTGTGAGGGTTGCGCCAATCAGGCAGGTTTAGGGTTTAGGGTTTAGGGTTTAGGTGATTGTGACGAAACCTATCAGTTCATTGCTCTCAACCGAAGGAACTAATCAACTGCTTTCCAGCCCACTCCCAACTTTGACGGCATTGCATGATGATCACCCGAAGCCCTGAACATCTTAATCGTTGCATCAGATCCCAACGTTATTCCGCAACGAGCTCTTCATGTCAAGCCTGGGAACCCAGACCTTCCAAAATCCCTTAATTAAGGAATAGACCTTAAACTATAGTAGGATCCCTAATATGATTTAAGTTATATTCCTTAATTAAGGGATTTTGGAAGGTCTGGGAAGGTTTATTCGAAGTCGGGCAAACAGCAGTCTCGATGACCGGTAAAAACCAACCTTTAAAACCCTACTTACAGTCCCTTCTTACCTCAAGAGCAGGGAGATTCTTCGAACAAACCCATCTCCGTGCGCTGCATCGTCGGAGTCCATTCGCGCCTTAACTTGCAAACTAAACCCCACAAACAAACCTCATCCCTGTGCCGACAAAGTCGTGGTTCTCCAAAGCCCTATGTTGAGTTTTGGGGTTTGGGGTTTAGAGCATGAATCCCCAAACTAGGACCTACCTTAACCCCAAATAACCTACCTCTCTAAGGACTTGTATAAAGAAACCATACTAAGGAACCGTAACAAGATAGGTTCCTGAGGGTCCAAGTAAACCCTAAGCTCGGCGAGATTCAAGACCTAGGATACCCAGTAACCTAAGAATGAAAAGGCCTCTCTTTTTGGTATTGGGTAACTTTATAAGATTATAAGGAACCTAGGTCTACAAAAAGGGAATAAGGGTACCACTGGGCATCCTAGCCCCTAATTTTCGGAAACCCTAAACCCTTTATAGAACCCTTGTAGATCCCTTTAAGGAGCCCTTATAGATCCCTTTAAGGGTACTACTGGGCATCTTAGAGACCCTCACAAGCCACGCTGCGGCTTCTCCTTTCTAGCAGACTTCGGATTGGCCGGGTCTGGAGCCGTCGTTCGGCCGCATCTATCCCTAGGCATCAAAAATAGCCCAAAAACCTGATACAGCATGGTCTTTGGGCCCAAAAGCCTTAATATACATATATATATATATATGTATATATATATGTCCGTAGATTCCTAAGGTATAGGAGTCAGCGTTTTGGGCTGGGTTTAGGGTTTAAGGTTTAGGGTGGAAGCTCAGAGCATCTTCAGGGAACCGGGGTTTATAAATTTGTAATGAGGGGTTTACCAACCCCCCCCCCCCAACTACCCTCTAATATACCCCAAATGCCCACTATTAAAGGCCATAAAGACTATGTGGAAGGGTTTCCGGAAAACCCCTAAACCGCTAAACCCCTGAATCCTATTACCCTGGACCTCTAAACCCCTAAACCCTAAAGCCGGGATTTAGGGTTTAGGGTTTACAGTTCGAAGGCCTTGGCCTCTGATTGTTGCAGCTAGCCTAGGCTTCGAGCTTTGAGCCTAGTGCTGTCCACCAACCCAGAAACCCCAATACCCCTTTGGGTTTAGGTTTAGGGTTTAGTTTTCAGGGTGTGGGGTTCAGGGTTCCGATTTTAGGATTTGAATTTTAGGGTTTAGGGTTTTAGGGTTGGAGTTTCCGAAATTCAAGGGTACCATCCTTTGGGGCCCCTTTCTGTTATGATAAGGGTCCTAGCGCTTAGGGTACTATATCAGGGTTACCTAAACCCTAAACCTCCCTGAACCCTCTTGGGAAGAATTTAAAGCCCCTTTAAGTTAGGTTGCATTCCTTCATCAAAGGGCTCCAGGTACAGCTCGCAAAGCTCAGCTAAACCCTAAATGGGAGTTTCAGAAAATAGGGGACCTTAATATATAGTACCCTAAATAGTAGGATCCTTATTTATAAAACCCCAAAACAAGGCACCCCAAATTTTCGGTAACTCCCAAAATTCGAAACCCTAAACCCTCACCCCAAACACGACATCATGCATTCATCATGTACAAGGTTTCCTGCAGCAGCACCTGGTAAAGATAAGCATGTTCTTTTCGCTCAATCCCTAACCCCAAAACCCTAAACCCTGGGTCTTGAAAGGCAGCCAAGGAATAAAAGGATTCAACAATGATACCAAGACGGAGTCCAAATAACAAGCTTGCTAACTCTGAAACACCTGCAGGCATAGAAAGCGATTGGCAGCACATCGCCTTTTCGTAGCTTTGACACTCTAAGGTGTACGCCCTAGACTTGCTATAGCTTGACCTGTACGCAGGTCTGCGGAAATCAGTACCGTTGTCACTGCTAGCGAATTCCTGAACCCCAACAGTCTGTAGAATCATAGCCTTTTCTAGGTGTTGGGCCATTATTTTACCTGCTTTCCGGGGGGTTTAGGTTTTCTCGAACGACCATCTGTTCCCTACACTGGCCTTAATGTAGTCCCTATATAGGTACTTTGGGGCTCATGTATCTCTATATGGGCACATGGACCCTTAGGGTATGGATATCCTTTATTTAAGGACTATACCTTAAATCTTATCAGGGATCCTATTGTAATTGAAGGTATACTCCTGAAGTAAGGGCTATTGGAGTCTCTGGGTGAAGTATGGCTTAAGAGCAGTCTTACACACCCAAAATGCCTGGCCCGGAGAGATCACAGAGTCCTTTTGGAGGCCTCACAAGGTGGGATGAAGGTAGGTGGGATTAGACCTCCCAAAATCCCTTAATTAAGGAATCTACCTTAAATTATAGTAGGATCCCTAATATGATTTAAGGTATATTCCTTAATTAGGGATTTTGGAAGGTCTGGGGGATTAAGGATCCCTTATATAAGGACTCCTATTTGAGAATATCCCACCTGCCTTCATCCTACCTTTTGAGGCCCCCGACTTTTGGAGGCCGGAATAAGAAACCACAGGCCATTGCAAGCAAAGGCTTTGAATGGCCATGCGATTCCCTAATTTGTGGTGTGGATCTGTTGGTTTAGGGGCTGCTTCAGGGCTATTTCATTGTTGGGATAGGATTAAAAGTGGAGCTTTAGGGCTTAGGCGGATAGTTTGCTAGTGAGTGTCTTCGGAGTTTAGATTTTTTGAGGTTGCAGGCTCCAGAAAAGAGACTTGAATGTAGAGTGGTACCTCAAACAAGACGTTCTCTCCAAGGGTAAAAGGAGGGACCCTTAATAAGGACCCTAGGTATATACCCTTAATATAGCTATTATATACCCAGCATATAGCTCATTATAGGGTAGGGGTCCCCATTAAGGGTCCCTCCTTTTCCCCTTTGATTCTCTGAAGCTTAGCTCTGAGGAGGCAGTTACGCTTCTCAGGGGTTCGAGTCTCCCATGTCCTGGAGTATCCACACCACGGCGGCTCGACTTTGCCCGACACTGCTACAGAAGTACCCCATCTCCGTCGGGCGGCACCACAGTTATAATAAGGAAGCCCTAAAATAGTATGGGTAACTACGAATATAATACTCCCTCCGCTCAGATGAAAACCGTTTCAAGCCTCAATACTGCATCCTGCTGCCAGAGATCTTCTACTAATTGCCCATAGGCGTTGCTTACACTACATGGGTTTTGTACATAAGCGGCGACAAAGACACCGGCTGTGCAACAAAACATCCCGGGTGTATAACCCAACAATCAAAATTCTAAACCCAAAATCAAACCATATACGGCATACGTGCTATCCTCAGCCCAAAGCCCTTGACGTCCGCCACCCTGAACCGTAATCCCGGAAAACCTAGAATCCCAAGCTCAAGCCCTTCAGCTCTAGTAAGCCCCAAGCACAGAACCGAATAGCTTAAAACACATACTATAAACCTTGGACATGCCTAGCTGGATCTGGAGAAGGTCTACCTATGAAGCTATGAGCACAAAGGGGACATGCTCAAGTTTCCTAAAGAATTTCATTGAACCCCCAACTTTCAATTTAGCATTACAGCCGATCGATTGCTTTGTTTTACGGCAGGGCACTTTCTGCAGAAGAGCCGAGCTTGAGACACAGAAGCAAGCTTCTGCGGGCCTTCTGACCGCACTCTTATCCTGAGTAATTTTGGATTTATACTACTGGAGAATGACGACCCTTGTTACACTCTAAACGCCACAAATATACTCTGTAGTGTAGTCCCGGAAACCAACCAAAACGGTAGCCGGAGATGAAAGCAACCAGTCACTCATGTACACATGTAAAGGGTTTCACAAAATCCTACGCTCCTGTATGGGTGTGCTTATACAAGTATGCTACCACTTAATGCTTAACGGCTTAACGTGCAGTCTTCTTAATACGAAGACGAAGCTGTGTTGCAAGCACGTTCTAACACGATGGCGTCAACACGAAGAAGACGAAAAACAACAGGAACAACAACAACAACAACAACAACAACAACAACAACAACAACAACAACAACAACAACAACAACAACAACTGCGGCTGGTGGTGGTGCTGCTGCTTCTACTCCTAGTCCCGGGTGCAGAATATGCCAAAGTCTCGCAAACAAAAGGTTCCGCAACCATTGCCACGTAAATCTCATAAAACTATGCGAAGAGCTAGCTCAATAGCGACCCTAAAGCAACCACAATTCAGCTATCGGCGAAGAGTTTTTCACCTTACGCACTGATGTTCGCTGCTTGATCGATTCTGCAAGGCTTGCTTCACATCCACCACGCGTGCCATCCGCACCAATCCGGGATGCTTCTTCGAGAAGATAGCTCTTCACAGTAAACTCCAGACCCTGTTCGAAATAGTTACAAAGTTAGTATAGCTGTATCAAATATTTCACCGCATAGTCCCAACAACAAGCTTTCTACAAAACAACAGTTCTTATTTACACCGAAACCTTATTCTAACTGTCAAGGCCACTAAACATTAAACCCTGAACCGTACAAAACCCAATACAACCTCAAAGGAACCCATGGCATGACCCCTTAAAACATCGGAGCCCAATTTGTTGAAGGAACCTCGTTGACCCTGCATTAGGGCTTAGGATTCAGTGGTTTAGAGTTTAGGGTGACGAAGAGGTCAAAGTCTATCCAGGACATCAAGGGAACGCGGAAGAAAACATACAAACAGCAAGTCTCCAAGCACCTTTCGCCCCTGCCCCAAACACCTTTGATATTCTTAGTTCTGTTCAAGGACTGAGCGGGGATAGTAAGTACTGGTTTGTAGTTCTTCGGATCAATGCAAACAGACCTACTCTGCGTTGTGCCATCCCGGCTCGTGGACAAAGACAAGACGGCTCAGGGCAGCTGACTCGAATCCAAACTTGCAGGTCCTCGAACCTCTAAACCCCTAAACGTAAGTGTAGACTCCTGATGAACACATCCCCTCCTGAGAATCTCCACGTTCCTCCGTCTTATGACTTATGGCAGTGGGGGGCCTCGGAGAGGCTCTACTTGGAGGGTCTGGGGACTTAATAAGTAGGTGGTAGGTAGACTTATAAGTACCCTAAAAGGGACCCTAATTGGGGTTATGGTACTTAGAAGTCTCTAAAATAACCAGTTACTAAGTCCTCCGACCCTCCAAGTATGAGTCCTAGTCTCACAAACATGCCAAGATAATATACACTCACCAACTTCCCTACAGAAACTGCGAATGAATCCGTAGCCCGACCCCAACCTTATATCCGCCACAGGGATCGACCTAAATGCCTAGGCTTTCCAGCATCCTCCTAAGACATAATTAAGGTACCCTTTTCTGTGCATTCAGTTCATAGTAACGGAATCTAGAACCTGACACGGTTTAGGGTTTAGGGTATACTGGAGGAAACAGATGGTCGGATGCAGATCAGCAGCCCTCCGCATTCTTGCCGGATGATTTTCGGATTCTCGCAGCCCAAGCAGCCCAGACCCACAACACCCGTGAGAGGTTGAGTCGAGATAACTAGTATGTAGGGTCGGGGGACTTAGCAATTGGTTATTTTAGGGACTTATAAGTACCATAACCCCAATTAGGGTCCCTTCTAGCGCACTTATAAGTCTACTTACTACCTACTTACTAAGTCCCTAAACCCCTAAACCCTAAACCCTATAGTACCCCCTACAGAGTCCTTTAAGGGGAACCCTTAGAATCCCCTTTAAAGGACCCTCCAAGTACGGTCTTCAGGGCTTCACCCAGGTTCTTAGGGAAACTTCCTGGGGTGATTGCAATGCAGCTGATCTAGGTTTCGGCCTGAACTCCAAAACCTAAAGGCGACCCCCAATATGGGGGCCTGAATAATTAGAATAGGGTTCCTTTAAAGGGGACTATAGGGGCTACCATAAGGGATACTATAAGGAAACTATAATATAAGGGCCTTCATAATTTAGAATAGGGTTTCGGGGTATATTGTACTACAACTATATAAGGAACCCCAAACATAATATTGGTAGGCTCCTACAGTACATGAACTCTAAAAAACCGTTTCTTTAGACCCGGAGCCCGGACATCAAAAGCTCCCCGAAACCGCACGGCGCAAACTCGCGATGTGATGAGGCCGATGGCCACGTACTGTTGAGACGAGACCTTGTGCAGGGTTACCTGTAGTCGCCATTGCAGTTCCTTTTTGTGGCTCCTTTTTGTAGCTATAACTAACTGAATATATATATATATATATATACATATATAGAAGACCCTAAAGAAGGAACTACAATGGAGACTCTAGGCGAGGCTCCACGAAGGGCTTTGGGGAGGAAGGTAGATTCCGTAGCAGGCCGTCCCAGGTAGGATCAACAGCAAAGGTTCTTCAGCAAGTCATAAACCAGGACCCCTCAACCCCAAACAACACCTACGGGACGGACTTTCCAGGTACAACACGAGTAGGCTGGAATCAGACTCTGACTCAGCCCGGGGTTCTTCGGAATTATTACCCAAAACGTCCACATATACTAGGAGTATGGAATCAGGTCCCCCAAAGCCATTATTGGGATGGTCTTTTGTGGCCTGGTTCCATATTGGCAGTGTATATGGATCCACTTGGTTACGAATGGTGTCCCCTGGACCTTACACCCTAAACCCCTAAGCCCTAAACCCAAAACCCTAAACCCCTGCTTACTGGCCTTGCCCAGAACTTGGAGGGTCGGGGGACTTAGTAAGTAGGTAGTAAGTAGACTTATAAGTACCCTAGAAGGGACCCTAATTGGGGTTATGGTACTTATCAGTCCCTAACATAACCAGTTACTAAGTCCCCCGACCCTCCAAGCAGATGCTGTTCCACTCTGGCCGCAAAGCCAGGCCGTGAGTTCCTTTTCACCAAGAACCCAGAGACTCCAATAAGGTAAAGGCCAGAAAGGTGGAATATGATTATCCTAACCCTTCTATGGTAAATTATAGGGTATCCTAGCGTGAAACCATATTCCAACTTTCTGGAGCTTCCTATACCCCTTGATGAAGGGATATACGTTGAATCACATAAGGGATCCTACTCTATTCTAAGCTACATGGGTGCTTGTCAAAATTATGCCTTTTGGATCTTTATTATACTACAGCACCTAATATGTAGGGTACCAAAACAGGGACCATAATTTTGACAACTAACCAGGTAGTATATAGCCCAGTAACCCCATGAATTAGGTAACTGGAGCCCAAATGAAGTCGGAGACCGCCCTGCTCCAACATCAACTAAACCTTTTAAACAAGCAGTTTAGATTCCCCTAAACCCTAAACCATAAATCCTAAACTCTAGATTCCCCTAAACCCTAAACCCTAGTCTAGATGCTCAACCCTGTAACCTAAAACCGCCTTGACAACTCCATTCCCGAAGCCCTGGGAATCCCTAAGAACCTGGGTGAAGCCCTGAAGACCGTACTTGGAGGGTCGGGGGGGACTTAGTAAGTAGGTAGTAAGTAGACTATAACTACCCTAAAAGGGACCCTAATTGGGGTTATGGTACTTATAAGTCCCTAACATAACCAGTTACTAAGTCCCCCGACCCTCCAAATAAGAACCCCAAATCCCGATAATGTCACAGAGCCCAGGCACCTTCGCACCATCACAGGCCGGTTTAGGCCAGCACCTCAATCATAGGGATGAAGGTTCCCTTGAAAGGGCTAAGGGCCCATACCAGGGGCCCATACTTCTAACTCTAACTTCTAACGCTACAGCAATGTAACAGCGTTAAGGGTCTTGGAAGGATCCTATCATTGATTTGGCTTTTAAAGGGTCATGGACCCCTTCCATCAACTGCGGTTACAAGTAACCGCCATGCCTGACTTATCACCCTTTATACTATGCCCCATGATCCTCCACTCAACACGAAACCTCAGACCTGAACCCCGAGACCCAAGGCAGCCCCAGTGAAAACCCGAGACCCGGTTTCCGATGCCACACACCCCACTACCGGGGCCCTGGTAAGTAGTGTTGGGGGCTTCGTCTGCGGGTTAGGTTTCAAGCTCAGGCTTGGGTTGGGGGTTCACAGCTTCGCTTACTGTAGGGGCCTGAAAAATTAGACTAGGGTTTTGGGGCCCATTATACTGCAATTGTAGTAAGGAGCCCCCAGAATCGTATAGGTAATTATTGAGGCCCCTGCATTATTTGGTTTGAGAGCTTTCTGTCCAAGCCTGGCCCTGCGGCGTGGGTGGATTGGGTGCTGACGGCGAGGACCCGAGGTTGCGCAACAAGTTCTCGAGTTTTCGGGCTTAGGGCCCTAAACCCTAAACCCTTAACTAAACCCTACACCCTAAACCCTAAACTAAACCCTAAACCCTAAACTAAACCCTAAAACCCTCTTTAGGGTGTAGGTAGAAGTCGGCAGAAGGCGAGCATCTTTGAGGCTCCTTGCGGCTGGTGGTAAAAATCCTGCATTACCCCTAATCAAGACCCAGGAGTAACCCAGTATATATATATATATATATATATATATATATATATATAAGTCCTTAAAACTGTAGGTTATTGGGGGTTAAGGTAGACCTAAGAGTAACCCAGGTAATAAAAAGGGTGCCCTTTTGGGTTAAAGCGGGTTATAAAGGGAACCTGAACCCTACAAAAAGGGAATAAGGGCCTACTCTGGGTCCTAACCCCTAATCAAGAACATACCCTAACTACCATAGTCTAGGGTCACTAAGGTAGTGCAGGAAGTATATCTTCACCTGTATCATGCCGAGGCCCGTGCCGGGGAGATGTTGTACAGCAGGCCGGTGGAATCGTAATCTCTAGCCTGGCAGTTGATCTCAGCAGTGCGGTCTATGATGGACGGATTGCCCTTAAAGTTCATATAAGTATACGGTATACTACAGTCTATGCACCGCCGCAGAACATATTACTCTTCCGCCGTTAGAGAAGATCGCCTCATATAGGTATGTTGAAAGGCTCGGGATTCGGCTCATCATTGACGACACTCAAAGATACTCCTTCCACAGATCTTTATGGCTTATAGGGTTTTATGGCCAAAACTGAACACAGTCCAAAGCCCCGAGGCCACCGTACCAAACCCAGCAGGAAAATCAATCACAAAATCCGCTTCTACCCTGAACCCCATAAACCATGAACCCTACTTGGAGGGTCGGGGGACTTAGTAACTGGTTGCTTTAGGGACTTATAAGTACCATCACCCCAATTAGGGTCCCTTTTAGGGTACTTATAAGTCTACTTAATACCTACTTACAAGTCCCCCGACCCTTCAAGTAATCCCAAAACCCCAAAACCTAATCCCTGAACCCTGTTCGAGTGAAGGCTTTTTCAAAGGCTGACTTTGCGCTCTGGCGGGGCTATATGGGAGTTTCCGAAAAGAAGGGATCCTAATATGGTACCCTAAATAGTAGGATCCTTATGAAAAGGACACCAAAATAAAGTACCCCTAATTTCCGGAAACTCCCATATGGACCCTTGGGGCCTTAGGGTTTATAGAAGCCTCCTGTTCAGGGATAGATATTTAGGGTTTAGGGTTTAGGGGTTTAGGGGTGTAGGGTTTAGGGGTTAGGGGTTTAGAGTTTAGGGGTTTAGGGATTTAGGGGTTTAGGGGTTTAGGGCTTATAGGGTTTAGATAGTTGGATATGGATAAACGCATGGACGGATGGATAGGTAGACCTACATACATACATGCATACATAGATACGTGCATACATGACTAGTTGTCAAAATTGAGGTCCCTTTTTGGGTACCCTACATACTAGGTGCCGTATTATAATAGGGACCCAGAAAGAGACCCTAATTTTGACAACCACCCACATGAATACGTACAAGCTGTGACCCGACCGGCCGCAGGAAACCCAGTGCAGATCTGGGGTTCCAGGTGGGGTGTTTTGAGGCAGGGCTGTGGACGGGGGGGGGGGGGGGGGGGGGCTTCAGGTAACATATATATATATATATATATATATATATGTATATGTATATATATATATATATATATACATATGTAATATTGTACTATAAACATAATGAGGAACCCCCAATATGGTATAGGTAATTGTGAAGGCCCCTGTAGTACCATGCCACTGACGTTGCAACGCAGCCACCTTGTAGGCAGAAAAGCACCTCCGCACTTCTGGCTTCATCTCCTGCAGGCGTCTGTGGCGAAAGGCAATTATTTTGGCCAGAAAAACCTTTAATCCAGCAGAAGAGAGTGATATATAGTTGAAGGTGCATAGGCAGATTCAAATGGGGTTACTACTAATCCACGACTAAGTTTAGGATCATTATCAAGATCATCATCACCATGCAGCCTGCATCCCTCAGAACAAAGCATCACACATCCTTCTGCTTTGAAGGTAGCGGTGCTTTGCCCAGGATTAGCTTCTGGTGTGTTCGTACTTGGAGGTTCTCCATCGCTCTATCTCTCTATCTGTCTATCTGTCTGTCTGAGTCTATCTATCTAACCATCTGTATTACCTGCATCTGACAGTTTAGCTGCATGCATACCTACCCTACGTGCCTAACTGTCCAACTATCTTTATTTCCATATGCCTGGGTTTCTGCCAACCTGTCTATGAACCATATGTGTGTGTATATATATATATATGTATCTATCTACCTATCTATATACAGATATGTATAAACATATATATATATATATGTATATGATCACCGACCCCGTTGACGGACCATGTATGTATATATATATATACACATGTACGTATGTGTGTGTGTATATATATATATATGTGTAGCGCCAAGGAACAGCAGAAATGCGGGGTCCTTCATGTAAGCAACGACCTCTGCGAAGCGCTGGTCGGCCTTCACGAGAGGGCTTTTCGAATCCACGTTTGGAGAGGCTCCGAGTTTAGGAGTTTAAAGGTTTAAAGGCTTAGGGGTTAGGATTTAAAGGGGGTTTAGGGGTTAGGGGTTTAGGGGCTTGGGGGGTTTTCAGCTTTACCGTTGAGGTTGGGTTGAGAGTACCCAACGCCCACAAAGAGTTTTCAGTTAAAGGGAACTCCAGAAAGTTGGAATATGGTTTCAGGGTAGGATACCCTTTAATTTACCATTAAGGGTTTAGGATAATCATGTTCCAACTTTCTGGCTTTTACTTTAAGGGCTTGGGACTTGCTTGGTGGGTCTTTAGGGGGCTTAGCAACTATAAGGGGTTCCTTTAAAGGGGCCCTTTAAAGGGATCTATAGGGATCCTATGAAGGTTTAGGGTTTAGGGTTTAGGGGGACTTAGTAACTGGCTATTTTACGGAGTTATAAGTACCATAACCCCAATTAGGGTCCCTTTTGGGGTACTTATAGGTCTACTTCCTACCTAGTTACTAACTCCCCCGATGAGCCCCAATTGAAGTCTAGAGTGAATCCCAGAAAGCTGGAACATGGGTTTAGGAGGATTACTGCTAGGATCCCCTGTACTTTACCTTAAGGACATGAGGACCTTGATGTTCCAAATTTCTGGGTTCTACTATACAACCTTACTTGCTAACTCTCATGGTTCCATGATTTTCCAAGTAATGTCCCCCGACCGGAAAAGTACCGAATGCCCCCCTGAAACCCTAAGCTCACGTTTGTAGCTCCTCAGACGCTCAGCCCGCTAAAGAACGAAGGATGTTTCATAGGGACCCTTAGAGGGGTAAAGGGGAGGGGGGATAGGGAGCCCCGACCCCCCTCTAAGGGTCCTTACGATCTAACGAACTCCATTACCTCAAGCCTGGAACCTTCGCTGCGATTATGAGCCAACCAGGTCAATCCCCCAAACTAGAAGAACACCCCTAAACCCTAAACCCTAAACCCTAAACCGAAGATAACCCTACAGAACATACAGTGAGTAATCTAGGGGCTCCTAGGGTTCCTCTAAAGGGGTCTATAAGGGGGCGACTAGAATATGCGAAGAGCTTCAGTAGAAGCCCACAAAATGCTTAAGAGTAATGTATATAGGGCATCCCAGCACTAATTGTCCTTAATCCGGCTTCCAACTTTTCGGGGTTGACTATAAGTATGTATAACTTACAAATGTGTAAGTAGCTACCTTGTTCACAACCCCAGTTTCTAAGTCCCATGGTCCTTTGAACTTAAATGGAGGTGCCTAAAAAATACCTATACTATTTTGGGTGCTCCTTATTATAATTATAGCGTAGTGGGCCCCAAAACCCTATTCTAATTATTAAGGCCCCTACAATCGAACCCCGCTATAGAGCCCCTACAGACCCCTTTAAAGGAACCCTATTCTTATTATTAAGGCCCCTATAGTACATGGAGGTGCCGACTGTCAGCCGAGAGTGCTGCTCGGCTTGGATTTTGGGCAGATGGTACTAGCGACCCGACGAAGAAACTCGGTTTAGGGTTTAGGGTTGAAGGGTTTAGGGGTTTAGGGTTTAGGGTTGAAGGGTTTAGGGGTTTTGGGGTTTAAGGTTTACGGGCTTAGGGGTTTAAGGGTTTAGGGTTTAAGGGTTTAGGGGTTTAGGGGTTTAGTAATTTAGAGTTTAAGGGTTTAGGGGTTTAGGGGTTTAGATCACGAAAACAAAGGCCCCGTCGTAGTCCCCGCTGGCCAGGCTGGTCACGCCCAAAATGGCCAGACAGCTGCAAATAATTGCATTTGTCGGGCACGAAGCACCTGGTAACGGGCGAGCTGGTTCAGGGCCACCCCACTCCGGTGGCGGAATTTCTTCTGCCTCCAATGTTGGAAGGTTTTGCTGAAACAATCTGCTCGAAGCCTGTGGCCATTTCGTGGCCCATCGATTTCCCCAGCCCCGATTCCATATCTCCAGCTCTGCAGGGAGCATCCGCCAGACCTCCCGCGACGCCCTGGTGCGAAGGAGTGCCACGTAATCCATGGCAAGGTCTTCTTAGGGGTACATAATTTTTGGTTTTTATAATCTTTAAGAAACAGCTAAAATTATGATCTTTGCTAGGGTTCTAAGTTCAGTATAGTCTGGACGGGCCCTGTGGCAGCCAGGGCCTCTACCTACTTGGAGGGTCTTTCGGGGACTTAGTAAATAGGTAGTAAGTAGACTTATAAGTACCCTAAAAGGGACCCTAATTCAGGTTAGGATACTTGTAAGTCCCTAGAACAACTAGTTACTAAGTCCCCTAAACCCTAAACCCTTACAGAATCCCTATAGATCCCTTTAAAGAGGCCCTTTAGGAACCCACTATGTTACTAAGTCCCTCGACCCTCCAAGTACAGCCTCCCAAGACTCCAAGTTGTCGGGTGTCCTGCTCTGATTTCCTAGATACTCCCTGGGAAGGATCATAAGCAATAAGGCCCTAACCCTAATTAACGCCTAATCGATTTTTTGCAAAAAATCGAATTTTTTTGCAAAAATATCATAGGTAATAAGGCCCTAACCCTTATTAAACCCAAATCCTAAAATCATAAACCCTAGTTACCCTGCAAGCCAAAACCTCATCCGGGGCTTCTGTGGACCTTAAAATAACTCCGCGATGAGGCAGGGGGTACCGGACTCCCACTTAAAACCCGATGCGCTAACCGCCATTATGACTTCCTACGTCCTCGGGCTGAGGGTCTTTAGGGCGGGGTTTAGAGCCTACATCAAACCTCACACGAGCCTCTTGTGGAGGAGAATGCACCGAGTAATTAAACCCTTTCTAAAGGGCTGCAGGGCAGCAGCAGTATGCAACGCTCCTTTACAGTGGGTCTTAAGGAACACCCTCTGCAATGTAACTGAGTCGGAGGATTGCCACCTCAACCAACATGAATCAAGACCCGCAAAATCCAACCCCTGAAGCCCTTCCACCCCATATCTGATGGGAGGCCAAGGGGGGTTTGAGATCCTTGGGGTAAGGATTCCTTAATATGAACCCTTTTATGGGAACCCGAATCCCTACTAAACCCCCATAGGCTAAAATCCCTGTTGGCCTCCTGTGACCCATATCGCAGCCCACATTCCCTTCAGCTCTGCCACCAAGTGGAAGTACCACATGTGGGAGTTTCAGAAAATTCGGGGTGTACCTTCTTTTGGGGTCCTTATAATGAGGATCCTACTATTTAGGGTCCTATTAGGGTCCCCTATTTTCGGAAACTCCCACATGTCTGGAGTGTTCTTCTAATTGGCTTCCTCGCGGCCACACGGCCCTGACACTTCTATACACACAAACTCAATCTGAATATGGATCTATATATATACATAGGTATATACATCTTTATGCATAACTGCATATGTATATATAAATACATGCTTGTACATGATGCTTGTGGCTACCCTCAAGAAACATACGCATACATATACACCCGACCACTGATACATCCAGCTGATGATTTCCACCTGCTGGGCACGTCCCTGCCCCCTCGGCGTCGGCGCCTTAGCTGTCTCTGGCAGCTAGATTCTCCAAGCCTTCATGACCCCCTTCATCAAAGGACATTAATGTGGACACTCAGCAGACCGGCAGAGTTTGAGGTTGGCTGGTATTTCATAAATGTTCCTTGACGGAACAGGTATCAAAAATAAACATAATCATATATATATATATATATATACATGGTATTCCAAACCAAGACCAGAAAGCCTGGCCTAAACCTACTGGGGTAGCTAGCCCCTGGCCTGGGTGCCGATCTTCGCAAAGAGCACAACTTTTGCAGGATTTCAACAAGTATTATACAGGATTGTATAGAGGTCTGGGGCGCTTCATGTCGCAAAGGTTGCAGGGCTTTTCTAAAGAACTTAGAGGGGCTTAGGCACCCTACTATGGGGGCCTTAATAATTAGACTTGGGGCCACTATACGATAATTATAATAAATAAGGACCCGCCCAAAAAAAAAATGGTATTGGTAATTATTTAGGCCCCTTTCTTACAAGGCTTTGGGCTTCAGGGGCTCATTGCGGTGGCTCGAAATCAGGTTTTGGGCACCAGGGCTGCTTCGTTGACGGGCAGTTTAGGGCTTAGGGTTAGAAACCCAAACATTCGTTTGGGGTTTACACTAGGGCTCAGGGTGTAATTATGTGGTTTCAGTGTTGAGGGCTTAGGGTTTACATGGTTTACGGTTTAGGGTCTTGGAATTTTGGAAGCCACGTAGGAAGGCTTCGAATTATGCTACCGACCCTAAATTTTCGGAGGTTTATATCGTCAGGACATGCTAAACCACAAAATCAAAAGCCCAACATTTTTTGTCTGAGGGTTTAGGGTTTAGGGTGATTTGGGTTTAGATATTGGGGGGTTCCAGGGTTCAGAGCTTACCTTCTTGGATTTTGAATTGGGCTTGGGGCTCCATATACTCTTTTGGACAGAAGAGGGCTCTGTCTCTTTTGCTCTATTGGTTAGGTCTCTCCCTCATTCGGCTACGGTTTAGGGTGCAAAGTTACCCTCAACCCTAAATCCTTATCCCACAAGAACCCTAGAACCTAAGTTAAGAACTTCAATGCCAAAGAGCTCCCTGGCATTCTTCTCGATGATACAGGAAGTCCCTGCGTAGGTGTGGTGGGACTCTGGGGTTCGTGGAGGTTTAGGGGTTAGGGGTTTAGGGGTTTAGGGGTTTGAGGGTTTAGGGGGTTTAGGGGGTTTAGGGTTTAGGGTTCAGGGTTTAGGGTTCAGAGTTTAGGGGGTTTAGGTTTTATTGGTTTAGGGGTTTAGGGGTTGAGGGTTCAGGGCTTAGGCTTTATCTTACTACCCCAGTAAGCCACAGAAATGAAAGGCTAAACTTTCTGATTCCTACTAACTAAACCATAAGAACCCAAAGAGTTTAAAGGTTACAGTACGTATTCGGGATCTAAGTTATGGTTCAGGGGTTAAGGTTTAGTCAGTTCCGGGTCAAGGACGAGGGAGGTTAGAGTTTCTGAAGCCACAGACCCTAGATGCCCAAAGCCTGAACCTAGCATAACCCCAAGGGTCCAAGTACCTAATAATCATATACTCTCCGAAATCCTAACCTACATAACTACTATCCTAAAACCGAGTGCCTAATTATTGGGCCCTTTGGACCCTTGCGGTAAGACCCAAAATCCTGAACCTTTAATGCCCTGACCGGACCGAAAGACTCAAAGTCTTTCCAAAAAAGAACCGCGAGTTGCAATGACAGAGGAGAGGGGCCTCAACAGCAAAAAGTATTAAGGTTGAATTAGGGTGTATGTTTAAGAGGTTCCATGACGAGGCAATGGAAGGACCGAAAACCCAAAATCACGTCCATCTAATATCGTTGTAACCGACAAGAAATGATGATGCTCACTAGTGGCTCCAGCACCCCAGTATTATTTACTCTGGCCCCATATCATAAAGGGGACCCCCTTATGGAACCTTATAGTACCCTTAAAGGGGACCCTGTTTTCGAACCGCACAGTACCCTTGGGGATCAGCCCGAAAACCCTAAACACCTAAACCCCCAAACGCTAAACTCTAAACCCTAAAACCCTAAACCCCTAAAAACCCCTAAACCCCGAAACCCCTAAACGCTGAAATCTACACCCTAAAACCCTAAACCGTGAATTTCTTCTCTGCGCGAGTCGGCCACATGGGCTGAGTGCAAGAGTTGGTCGCGAGCCGGGCTTCAAATTCCAACCCGCTAAGCAACGCATGACCGCAAATCGGAGTGGCAGAAATTGAGGATGTAAGGTTTTCGAAATTCGCCTTTCAGTCTGCGATTTCTGATAAGATAGACACGCGATGATGCTGTGGGTACTCTGCAACGTGCTGTGTGTGACGTAGGAAAAGTCTAGACATACATAAATGTCTCCTGCCTGCTACTACGACGACTAAAACGATAACTGCAACTGCATCTTCTTCTTCTACCACGACGACGACTACGGCTACGACGACGACTATTGCTACGACGGCAAGCTCTACTCCTTCTCTGCTTTGCCTCTAACTGTTGCGTCCTGGTGAGACAAAACCGTGTTACGGGTGAAACATGCATAGTGCCAATTTCAGGGATCCAACGACTAGGGCTTGGGTTAAGCGTTTATGGCCTAATGGCTAAAGATGGGGCTCATAACTTAGGGCTCAAGATTTGGGGGGTTGAAGGCTTCTGCAAGTCCGACTGCAGTCCAGCGAGATGTCCAAGCTCATGCTGTTAGAAGCCTGACCTCCGTTCAAGGGGCCGGAGTTGTGAAGAACCCTAACCCTGAAACCCTACACCCTATAATAATGGCCTTAATCTGAAGCACCACTTTAGAGCGAAGTACGCTATGAAGCCCCGGCGCTGAAACCCAAACCTTAAAGGGCTGGCCCGGAAATCCTGAACCACACAAACACACACACACACACCTACCTTCAACTTGCTGTAGGGATTGAACGAGGAGGCGTTAAACGTCAGGACAGGGCGTTTGGGGATAGTACTCATAAGATTTTTGGCATCATACTATAATAAATATATATATATATATATATATATATATGCTACCCCCCCCCCCCCTCAAGGATCCACCTTTTTCGTGTGTTTGAGAGCCGGATGCGAAATAGTTGATATTCTATAACGTATTCCCTTCTCTTTACAAGTCCTTCACTTAATACGCTTCGACTGCATCAAAGATTTCGCAAATCCTACATTCTGCATTTCCTTCATATACACCCTGAGTTTTTCCAAGCGACATAATTTCGCGTACGGCTTCTTCTCGTTGCAAAAGAACGCAAGCTTGCATGCATGTTCTCTGTGTGTGTATAGGTTTTTGCATGCAACAATATGGGCTCTGAAGGTAACACGCAACAGGAGAGCAAAGATATATCATCCCATATAACATAGTATCACGACAAGTATAGGGCCCTATTTCTACACATCCCATATATAAGACGCATCGAGATTATAGATAATGTCCGTGAACACGAGATCCAGCGAACCTTTCAGGGTTCAATACCTTGTATTTCACCAATAAAGCACCCTGTAGATTACATTTTGGAATACTTTGCAAAATTCCACTCTCACAACCTTCATATCTTGTAGAAATCCATCTGAATATCCTGTCGCATACCGTATACAAGACCACCTATATATGATACACCCCGCACGCATTATATTACATAAACCCTATAGGACACTCTATACAAGACACTATATAGAATATCTTATAGGATGTCCTGTAGAATACTTTCTCTATGTATCTTGAAACCTTTCATATGGAATGCACTGATATAGAATACCCTCATGCATTATTCAATACCCTAGAGCCTCTAGAATACCTTATCATATACTTTCAGTCATAGTCCGTATATCTTTTGAATATCCAGAGTACCTTACAGAATACGACATAGAGTACCCTACAGAATACTTTATGGAACACATAGTACCCTATACATGTCGTGCGCCTCATGGAAGACCGTCTGGAATACTCTATAGAAGACCTTACAGAATGCCCATATGGCCCTATACATGACAGTCCTTGTATACAGTATATATACCCTGAACCCATATAACACTTAGTGGCTCAAAACCAAACTTTTCAACTCTTGGCCCCTAATAAGGTAATCTTATTGCGAAAAAATTAAACTTTTTACACCCCCATAGGTATTTGGGAAGTAAGAATACCTATAGATAGCCTTTCAACCAGCCCAAGATCTGAGAACCCCTCATAAAGAAGCAGCCTATTGGGTAAGGGATTTCTAGGAGTGATCCAGGAGTTGAAGAGAATAACCTAAAGAATACCACAAACCTCAAAAGAATTTCGTGCAGGTGACCCTAGGTAATACGTTATAGAATGCACCCTATATACCTCATATATACCTTATTGAGTACCCTATAGCCGTATAGCCTATACATTAGGTTAGAGAATACGTTCTACAAGATAATCTGTACGTTCATGTTGATGCCTTGTACAACCCCTTATACAATGCGTTATGGAGTACCCGATAGAGAGCCCAAAACAACGTTACATACTAGGCCTTTTATAGGCCTTGTAGAATATCACCTGCAATCCCCTACAGACTAGCTTACGTTTTCTGTAGGATCTGTAGGCACGGCTTGGTTCTGAGGTTCTTCACTTTAGAATATGTGCTCTTTTTAGGAAGCATTATGAGCATCAGCATCGTGTAAACAAGTTGAACGCAGACACGACGTGTAAAGTCTCAAACCTCTGCGATCATCTCGTCGGGAAGCGACGACGCACGCTCAAACACCGCATCTATATGGCCCGATCGAGAATACAGAACGCAGAATGTGTAAACTGAGCACTTGGCTTCAAACAGCTTCAGACAGTGTGCCCGGAGCCGAACGGAAAAACCTAACTGAAAAAACCTAACTGAAAAAACCTAAAAAACCTAAACTCGGGAAGTCCTTCAGAGAGATATCCATGACAAGACTCTCGAGATTTAGGTTTTTTAGGTTTTTCTAATTTTTTTCAGTTAGGTTTTTTCAGTTAGGTTTTGTAGGTTTTTTCAATTAGGTTTTGTCAGTTAGGTTTTGTCAGTTAGGTTTTTCAGTTAGGCTCCCTGAACCCCCAAACCCTTGCCCTGGGCCCTTGAAGAACAACTGTGTAACGACGTTGTCGACGGCGCGTACATGAAGCCAACAAACGGTGGATCCATGGGGGGGGCACCATATATATATATATACATATTTATTTATTTATTTATTTATATTTATATATATATATATATATGTATGTATATGTACGTTTGAATTAAGAGCTGAACAAACAGGTAAGTATAAATGTGCATGAAGATGATAATAAATCTACAAGTATGAAAATAAACCAAAATATGCTATATGATATGTGTAAGAACCCTTAGGGAGCATATAGGACTTCCAGTATTCGGGGCTTTATCTATGACAGCAACGGACATTCCAGATTTGCTGCGTCAGAGCAGCACTAAAGGTATCCGCAAAAAGCCAAGCTCCTGCAAGCTTTTCATTTCGAGTGTAGGGTTTGGGTTCCCCGCTAGCGCCTGAATAATGAGGGCACCCGCTCTCCTTCTATGAGGTTTGATAAGGGAATCCAGACAAAAAAAGGCCAAACTTGTTCTGCAGGACGACCTGGGGGTCACTCCCTTCGGCCCTTTAGGTTACGCCCCGAACAAGAAAGGTGTAGATCTAAATCGCGTAGATGACCAAATCTTCAGTCAAGTCGACTTCAAGGAGCCACTAGCATCGAGAAGCCATGTCCCGAAACCCACAACTTTAAACCGTATTCAATTGAACGCGCGATTTACCTTCTCATCGCCTGAGCCTGCAAAAATCAGGATGTAAGATGATATTGTATAAGATATTCTCATTGTACAAGGAAAGTACTATACGCGTGCTATAAAGATAGACCTCACCATCCGAACCCCCCACAGGCGTTTCTTGCTTCCGTTTCAGCTCGGATGTTCAGAAGGCCTGAGCCAACTTGCAGGCCAATGGTCGAGAAGGTGCGCAGAGAGTCTCTGGCTCTAGCGTGGTGGGGGACTTTGGAGTTCTTGGGGGTTTAGGGTTTAGGGGTTTAGGGTTTAGGGGTTTAGGGTTTAGGGTTTAGGGGTTTAGGGTTTAAGGGTTTAGAGGTTTAGGGTTTAAGGGTTTAGGGTTTAGGGGTTTAGGGTTTAGGGTTTAGGGGTTTAGGGTTTAAGGGTTTAGGGTTTAGGGGTTTAAGGGTTGAGGGTTCAGGGTTTAGGCTTTATCTTACTACCCCAATAAGCCACAGAAATGAAAGGTTAAGCTATCTGATTCCTACTGACCCCTACAGCTTAAACCCCTAAACCCTAAAATCCCTAAAACCCCTAAACCCCCAAAACCCCCTATAGACAAACTATAGGAACCCAAAAAGTTTCCCAGACCCCCGGGAAGATCCAAAAAGTAGATCCCTTAATGGGGGTTCCTGTCAAGTACCCTTAGTAGTATAGGGCCCCAAATTAAGGGATCTACTTTCTAGATCCTCCCGGGGGTCTGGGTTAGAAAGGCTGGGTCTGGGGGATCGATCGTCTTCTCTGCAACGGAATGTGCGGGCCGTGGCTTCATGGTTTATAAGGGAATTAGGGGTTATTAGGGGTTTAGGGTTTTAGGGGTTTTAAGGATTTAGGGGTCTTAGGGTTTTAGGGGTTTGGGGGTTTTAGGGGTTTGGGTAAGGGTTTAAGAGTTTAAGGGTTCAGGGTTTTAGGGGATTAGGGGTTTTAAGGGTTTAACGGTTTAGGGGTTTAGTGTTTTAGGGGATTTGGGGGTTTTAAAGGGCTTAAGGGTTTAGGGGTTTAGGGTTTAGGGTTTTAGGGTTTAGGGATTTGGAGTTTAAGGTTTCGGGGCATAGGGTTTAGGGCTCAATCTTTAGGATAACTTAGAACCCGCGACTGGCCCTCTGATGGAGCCGTTATGGTCCGTAATAGTGGGTATCTAGGGTATAATAGAGGGTAGTTGGGGGGTCTAGGAACTTAGGGGCCGTCATCATAAGAATACGTTCTGGAGAATTTGTAGTACAATGATGATCAGGAACCATACAAGCCAGGAATTATACCGGTAGTTGTTCCGGCTTTAGGAGGTAAAGTAGGGGTGTCCAAAACTCTTAACCCTAAAGCCCTAGCATCCTAAACCCCTAAAACCCTGAAGCCTAAAACCCTAAACCGAATTTAGGCGTTTGGGGTTGAGGGTTGAGGCCGGCCCAAACCAACACTGCCACCAAAAAATCGCAGTGGCAAGAGCATTGCAAGAGCAATAGGATTAAAGTGGTCTATAAGGGCTACTATAAGGGCTGTTACACGAATCTAATGTAGGGGCCTTAATAATTAGGAGTCGCGTTTTGGGGTATGATATACTAAAAGCAGAATAAGGAACCACCAAAACAGAAGAGGTTAAAACATTGAGGCCCCAAAAGTACTGTATTGAAGCGAGGAACTCATGTGCTATGTGGTGGACGTGTACCTACACAAAATTGACCCATGGTGTTAAAACATGGATGGGTAGACATCGTACACTGTACACAGAACCACAACCTGAAAGTAGAACCAAGCAGTAGCACAAGACTACCAAGAATAGCTGCAGCCGATCTAGGAAAATGGCTGCATCTACAGTGCAACAATTGCCCTAACACCTAAGCCCTCAACCCTAAACCTCTCAACCCTACAGCCCTAAATCTTCTGATTCTGGTCATTGCAGGGATTCAGAGGGAGCGGGCGAGAGACTCCGTGGCACCTTCAGCAGCGATTTCTAGAGAGCGCTGCGGAGCAAGATTGCTCTCACAGCACGTGTTGCCTACTGCCCGGTGAAGCCGTCTTATCCCATTTGAGGTGTTGGTCGTGCTAGACCCAAGAGTATCCTTGGGATCTGATCTCCGGCAGTAGACGCCGGCACTCCTTGTGTGTGCCTGCTGTGCATAAGCCCAAGGCTGAAAGCTTGACAGCTGCCCGATGCAAAATGGTAGCATGCTCTTAGCACCCAGAGACTCCAAAACCCCTTAATTCAGGAATATACCTTAAATTATAGTAGGGTCCCTAATATGATTTGAGGTATATTCCTTAATTAAGGGATTTTGGAAGGTCTGGGCATTCCTGAGGAACCCTAAACCTCAAGTCTAGATAATAAGACAAAACCTGAACACCTCCCTGCTCTTGCCGTTGCTCCCGCCCATGCTCTTGCGCTTGTTCTTGCTTCTACTCTTGCTCTTGCTTCTGCTCTTCCTTCCGTTCTTGCAAGTGCTCTTGCTCCTGCTCTTGCTCATGCTACCCTAAGCATTACGTGCCGTATGATATTCAGGACCCAAGAAGGGACCATGATGTCGACAACCACCCATGTGTGGTCTGAGGTTTCGGGCCTCTGGATGTGAGCGTTTGGGGTCTGCGGGTTTAAGGTTGCTTAGACCCTAAACCCTAAACTCTAAACCGTGGTTGCTGGCTTTAGCATTCAAGATTGGGGATGGTTGGGGATCGGGTATTTATAATGAGGAACCCCGTACAACAGCCTATATTCTAGTACCCTCGTAGATCCGCTTATAGTAACCCTTGTAGACCCCTTTAAAGGAACCCTAGGAACGCCGTATTAATCGCTATGTTTAGGCCCCTCTTGTGTCGGACCCTCATGACGGAGCGTAAAGGCTGTCCAGCTCTCGTGGGCAAGCGGACCTTTCACAGCAGGACTGACAAAAGGGAGCAGCCCCGCAAAGAGCAGCCGCCGAAGTCGTGAGCTTGGGCTTGGTTTGTTTGGTAATATAGGCGCCTAAATCATTTCCAATGCTAAATTGGAAGTTCCTCATTATGATTGTGGTATAATGGGCCCCAAAACCCTATTCTAAATATCAAGGCCCCTGCATTAGATGCTCAAGCAGTTTCCAGTTTGTGCACTCTGGCTGACTGAGTTTACGTTTACGGTAGTCCTGTCGTCGAGGCTCATGTCGCTGTGTTCGCGGAAATGGTTGACGGGTCTTATTGTCGTGCAGATTGCTCCGTCGTGTCGCCGCTGTTGGTGACGATGATGATGTTGTTGTTGTCCGCGGTGTCTTCTCCTGTTGCTGCCTCTGCTGCTCTCGCGGCAATGGTCATGGCCAAGGCCAAGGCGGCCGGGGTGGTGGTCTGCTGGTGGTGGTGATGGTGGTGGCGGCGGTGGTGTCGCTGGTGCTGGTGGTGGTGCTGGTGGTGGCGGTCGTGGTGGTGGTGGTGGTGGTGGTGGTGGTGGCGCTGGTGCTGGTGGTGGTGCTGGTGGTGGCGGTCGTGGTGGTGGTGGTGGAGGTGGCGCTGGCAGGGGTTGTCGTGGTGGTAGCGGTGGTCGTGGTGGCGGTGGTGGCGGAGGTGGTGACGGTAGCTACGCAGAAACGTGTCCAAGTACTGATTCGTGATAACACTCGAACAAAATTCACAAGTAATAAAGCGTTCAAGTGCTCGAATTCCTAACCACATGCTGGCGTGCTCCTTGCAGAAACGGCTTCCAAACGCCTGGTTTCTGGTCCTGGCTCTAGGAAGTGCCATGAGTTCCGCCGAGAGTGGCCCCCTCTCCAAGGAAGGCCCTGTTTCTCAGGTGCCGCGGTGAGCTTGAAGAGGCTACATGGGGCACGAAGATGAACCAGTGACAGTACTCAATTGTTGCGGCTACTGAGGCCTCTGGACTTGTCAGTACTAATAGTACTTAGTCGTCGTCGTCGTCGGTGGTGTGGTGGTAGCAGTAGTAGCAATAGTAGTAGTAGTAGTAGTAGTAGTAGTAGTAGTAGTAGTAGTAGTAGTAGTAGTAGTAGTAGTAGTAGTAGTAGTAGTAGTAGTAGTAGTAGTAGTAGTAGTAGTAGTAGTAGTAGTAGTAGTAGTAGTAGTAGTAGTAGTAGTAGTAGTAGTAGTAGTAGTAGTAGTAGTAGTAGTAGTAGTAGCGGCAGCAGCAGTAGCAGTAGCAATTGCAGTGGCAGTAGCACTAGCACCAGCTTCGTAATAGAGGATAATGGAAGTAGAAAGAAAAACGGTAGTGACAATAATCATTCTTATTGCTGTTACTTACATTGCTACTGAATACTGCCAACCGTATTCACCTTAACATTACTAGCGCTCTTAAAGTCTTATTCCCAGCAGTAGCAGTCGTCGTCGCTGTCGCCATCGTCCCCATTACCCGATCATTATCCACTACCACTCCCTCTGCAAGTTTGTTTGTAGCTACGCGTGTATTATACTGCAATGCTCCACACCTACGCTTCTGCACAGATTCTCGGAACCACGCTTTGGAAACAAAGCCGACGTCAGAAGGTCATCGAACACTGACAGAGGCCATTGAAGATAGAGTGCTGAACAGCTCGACCAGGGTATGCAGGTAGTATGTTTACATATGACTACCAAAGTTGTCAGACGTCTACATCTACGTGTTTGAGTAACACTAAGCCCCAAGCTTCCCAAACCCTAAACCCATTAAGTGGCGTAGCCCCATGGGCCGCTGAATCTCAGGGCATGTCGGCTGCATGCCGAAAGCAGGGCATTGGCACCATGGTGAGGTGCGATTTCCAGAGACTGTCAGGTCAGCTCCGACACACAGCAGGCTTTTGGGTTTTGTTAGGGTTTAAGTTTGCGACGTAGGTGTTTAGGGTTTTTGAGGGGTCTAGGACTTTAGGGTTGGAAGCTTTCTTACAGTATCAGGGACTCAACCAGCACAACTGGAAAGATATGAACATCAGTATGAACGTCAACTGGGCACCGACGCTTAAGCCTAACACAACTCGTCTTAGGAGACTTAAAACCCCACTTATAAGTACCTTTGGACCTCCAAGCAAGCCCTTGCAACACCACTTGTGAATTCCTGCGAGCCTTGACGACGCCTAGCCTGGCCTTCGTCGTAGGCAGAAGGTGCAGCTCTGAGACAAAGCTCATTCAAGATAGGGGTTCAGGGCTTAGGGCTCCTTGTTTTTGAGGGGGGGTTAGGGTTTGGGGTTCAGGGTTTTGGGGTTTAGGGTCTCTGCAACTCAAGTTTTTGAGGATTCACCAATGCCAATTCAGGGTTTAGCATCTCGTGACATGCTCTGGACTTACTGCCATGTTTGATTCACATTGTGCGCGTCCCTAAGGGTCCATGTACTCAAATAGTACATACTTCGGCCATAAAAAGTACACCCTATGTAGGTACATTGGGCCAAAGTATATACTAGCTGGGTACATGGATCCTTGAACCCTAAACCCCGGTAAAACCCTTACAGGAACCCTATGCGGGTACATGGACGCTTAGGGTATGTCTGTGTGCGTGTCTGTGTGTGTGTGTGCGCGTGCGGGTATGTGGGTGGTTGTCAAAATTAGAGTCGCTTTTGGGGTCCTTATTATAATACGGCACCTAATGTTTCGGGTATCCAAAAGGGGACTATATTCTTGAACACCACCCCCGTGTGTGCGTCTGTGCGTGTGTGTGCGCGTCGTTGATGGCTCTGGGCCCGAGGATTCATCGGATTCCCGAACCCTAAAACCTAAACCCTAAACCCTTAAACCCTAAACCCTAAACCCTAAACCCTAAACCCTAAACCCTAAACCTGAATCGAAGACCCTGAAACGCTAAACCTGACTGGGACCCCCAATGGCCCTGTAATGGACTTGGGGGGTATATTAGAGGGTAGTGTTGGGGAGTGAAGGGAGACCCTTACTACTAAACTTACTAAACCCCTAATCCTAAACCCCAAACCCAATTTCTACAGGTAAGAACTCAGTTACAGCAGTGCTACCCGAGCACGCTGCTCAAAATGTAAATCCACCTTACGATGGACACAGCAAACTTCTAGCAGATTCTGGCAGTCATGGGTGATTCGACACACAGCCTGCACTTGACTGGTCGGGCCGGCCTGCATGCCGACGTCCCGCGGGGGCGAGGATTCACGGCATGACAGATTCTGACGACTTGCGGACGGATGTTGTTTTCGGGCTGCTTGGCCCTACACACCCGCCGCATGCAAATCGAAAGTGTGAGACGAGCAGATCCTCTACAGCTGCTAGGCGCAGGACAGGACGTTAGCAAAACTCAGCTGCGATCTAGCAAACGAAAACATAGCACACTTGAAACACGTCGCCACAATCAGCCACCAAGAGACTGAATCCCAACCTAGACCTAAGAGTAACCTAGGAATAAAGAGGGTGCCCTTTTTGGGTTCAAGGGGGTTATAAAGGGAACCTAAACCCAAAAAAGGGAATAAGGGCCTACTCTGGGTCCTAACAACGGAACACGAAGCTCCTCTCCCACATTCTCTTCATCACGACATATACCTAGAGGCTCATACCCTACCCCTTTTTAGGGCACCTATTTTTTAAGGTAGCAGAGGTAGAGTATGAGCCTCTAGATAAGCCGGAAAGTCTAGTGACTCGAGTAAAGTGAAATTATAAGGCTGAAGGTGTCAAGAGACCTTTTTACACATGAAAGGAATGCTCACACAACATTCGAGTCGTAATTCTACCAAGTAGCACCTTCGTGGGCCGAATTCCGGAGCATACACAGCATGTGCACGGTTTGAGCGTTTAGGGCTTAAGCTTGGGATATTAATAAGCTACACGGAAAAGCACATGGCTCCCAAACCAAGATCCTAAACTTGGCTACTATATGTAATCCAATGCAGTGATCGAGTCAACTCCTCACCCAAGATATGCTTGTGGCATACGATCCCGAATCTCGACAGTAGCTTGTGCTTCCCGGACTCAACATCGGATAGCTCTATGTGGCAGACCACTTGCGGCAGCAACGTCAGCACAAGAGCGGCGGATCGATGGCGATGAACTTGTCGCCGGCGTGAGAGACAATCAAACAACTGAGTCTACAAAGGCCCTGAGACAAAGTGGAAATTTGCTGCATGTCCGAGAGCCTCCTTCGCTGCTAGCTGACAAGGGCTGGCGACAAAAGAGAAGCTTCTAGCAGGGCCTAGACCCTACATCCACCACTCAAACTAAGAAAGGCCAGCAGCCATCAAGCTCTCTAACAGCAGCAGCCAAAGCAATTGCTCGAAGATCTGGTGCGAGTGTGAATCGATTCAGGACTCGACCCGTGGCCGGATCTTGCTTTCGAAAGCGTTTCTCAAAATTTCCCGGAGGAGGGCACCCTGCGGAATTCGCTGCCGATGCGGGAAATGTGACAACTAAACTCACCATACATAGTGGTAATTATCATCTCGTTGACAATAACCACAATTGCAAGAACAAAAGTGGAATCCTGATAATGATGATAAGAATAAGAAGAATGCTAATAATGACAAACAGCATCAATCATAATTCATAAAATATGTAAACCTACCAGTGACAGAAATAGAACGACTCTCCACCCTCAGCCCCACTGCACGAAACCACCATCCTAAGCAAGCAGCAGTAAATCAAAGAACACTTTTACGTGAGTGTCGAATTAGTATAGGGGCTTTGGGAATTCCTTATTATAATTGTGGTATAATGGGCCCCCCAAACCCTTGTTCTGATGCCCCTATATTAGACATCGACCTGTTGCGTATCAGAAGAGAACCTCGGAATTGCTGGCTCCACCGTCGAGGTACTATTGGTTGTTGCTGTTTGTTATCATTACGATTATTACTGAAACGATTTTTCAACTACTACTTTAATACTATGAACAGTATTATCGGAGTTGCTATTATTGCAACTGCTGTTGTTGCTGTTGCTGTTGTCGTTGTCGCCGTCGTTGTGGTTGTGGTTGTGGTTGTTGTTGCTGCTACAAATAATAAGACTAAGTTTTGCAATGGTGTCTCACAGCCGTGTTTGCGATCTATAGTATAAACACTTCAACATGTTGCATGCAACCAGCTGCAGGCTAAGCTCGTCAACAATCATGTCTGAAAGGTGTTCGCAAGTCTTGCTCACAGGCTTAAGCATAAACCCCTAAACCCTAAACCCTAGGCTTAATCAGTGTGGCGGCATCCTCCCCTAGATCTCATTCATTGCTTCCCGCTGCAGCGTACAAATGCCTTGCGGCAACTGCACCTGACACATCCCCAGAAACTACCCGGACCCTAAAAAAACTTTTTGCAAGGGTTCTCATTATAAGCTATTATTTCCTTCTATGGGTCCTTAAGGTAGGTTATGGGGGGGTTAACCCAAACCCTGCATAGCTAGAGTGTCCGATTATTTTGCCGCTGCATCCCTTACTGAACCCTCAACCCCAAACACCCAGACCTTCCAAAATCCCTTAATTAAGGAATATACCTTATATTATAGTAGGATCCCTAATATGATTTAAGGTATATTCCTTAATTAAGGGATTTGGGAAGGTCTGGGGCCCTAAACACCCTAAACACGTAAACCCTGAACCCCTCAGGCCCTGAACCCAAAACCACCCCTATAAATCCCTGAAATGGAGCCCTAAAACCCCTATAGATCCCTTAAAGCAGCCCTAAAATCACCCAAACCCTAAACCCCAAACCCTAAACTCTAAACCCTAAACCTAAAACCGCCCCAAACCCTGGATCCTCCTCCGGTGGCTGCGAGATCCTTCTGGCTACCAAAGTCTCGCTATCGCAGCACAGGTAAGGCTGGGCCTCGGCTGGCGTAACCTAGGCACCCTGTCTCCTAATACTCGGTTTCAACTTGGAGGGTCTCTAGGGGACTTAGTAAGTAGGGGCTCCTTTAAAGGGGATTATAAGGGTTCCTTTAAAGGGGTCTCTAGGGGTACTATAGGGTTTAGGGGGTCAGGGACTTAGTAAGTAGGTAGTAAGTAGATTTATAAGTACCCTAGACGGGACCCTAATTGGGGTTATGGTACTTGTAAGTCCCCAAATAAACCAGTTACGAAGTCCCCCGACCCTCCAAGAACAAGGAGACCCAAAACGAAAAAGGGCAACTGAGGAACCTACTGTTGATGATATAAATCCTGAGGTTCCTTTAAAGGGAGCTATAAGGGTACCTTTAAGTGGCTCCTTTAAGGGATCTATTGTGGCTTTAGGGTGCATTACCCCTAAACCATGGGAATTATGGTATTTTCGTTGTTAAGGGTAATGCAGGATTTATATCATCAACCGTAGTAACAGCATGAGCGCAAGAGCATGGATAGGCTTTGGGGTATAGGGTAATTGTATGAGCATAACAGCATGAGGGCTTCTCTAAGGGTCCAGATACCCAAATAGTACTTTGGGCCCAATAGGGAGTACTTTAAGGCCAAAGTATGTACTATTTCGGTACATCGGGTTGCTTTAAGGCCTTCTGCAAGGGTCTTTAGGGTTCCTGAAAAACAGTTAGAATATTATAATTTGGGTTCATGGACGCCTAGGAAACATGATATCGCATTTAGGACCTTGATGGTTTATAGTGATTAGGGTATATGGGAGCTTCCGAAAACAATAGAGGAACCCAACATAGTACCCTAAATAATAGGATCCTTATTATAAGGACCCCAAAATAAGGTACCCCTAATCTTCGGAAACTCCCATATGGGAGTTTGAGCGTTTAGAGTTTAGGGCCTAGGGATTAAAGGGTTTAGGGTCTCAGACCCTGAGCGCGAAGTGCGCAACTTGTACACCGTTGGACTGAACCACTACCTACTTGTCGGGTGTCATGGGGAGCTAAAGGTTAACCTTTCTGGTTGTATAGGGATTTTATAGGGACTATACTACCCCAAAAAGGCTCCCTGAACCCTAAACCCTAAGCCCTCAACCCTGAACCCTAAATATTGACTATACTACCCCCAAAAAGGTTAAAGGTTACCTACTCTACTACTAGGATTATTAAGTTCTAGAAGGAGCCCTCCAGGGCCCTTTAATACAGCCCTTCATGGTCCTTAATAGTGGGTATGTCGGGTACCTTAGAGGGTAGTTGGGGGGTCTAGCTACAGGATTTAGGGTTTAGGGTTTTCTGTGCCTTCATGGGTGAAAATAAAGGGGAACTTTGGTAATTACCCCAAAAAGTTAATGCGCGACGTGAGACAAACTGCATCTCCGGCGCCGAAACATGAAAGGTACTCTACTACTAAGACGTCAGGCATTCAGTCAAGCCCCTTCAAAACAATGGCCGCTCTGCGAATCGAAATTCAGGATGTGCAAGGTACCGCTTCAATCAGCATTGGCGCAGCATCGTTCAGTGATGAGTTTGAATACTCTGGATTCAATCGATTCCTGTTGTCACATGAAATCGGGAAAGCCTCTGCCGCTGACGCAACATCTTGCACAGCCCTGTAATCAGCCTCAAAGACGACCCAAGGGGTTGCAGGATTGCGCCCTTGACCCTAAACCCTGAAAACTTCAGGGTTCAACGGTTTAGTTGGCTATTTTACCCCCATCCAGGGGCTTCATTACATGAGACTTAATTCAGATAAATAATAAAGAACCCTTACCAATGGTACTACATAATTGCCTACTTGTTGCGGGGTTCTTCTCAACGTCTCTATTTCGATGCATGTTTGTCGTTCCACTCAAGCTGGCACTTTACGGACACCCCGATTCAGGGGGGATTTGGGAACATCACTGTGAAGCTGAGTTGAAGAAAGTCGGGTTCGAGGCAGTATTGACTGACATTTGGAAGAGTGTATTCTACCACCCGAAGAAGAAGCTGCTTTTAGTGGTTTACGTCGATGACTTTAAGCTCGCTGGCCCTAAGAACTCTATCAAGGAGGGATGGGACTTGATCTCGAGCGTCATTGATATGGATCTTCCGGAAGTCATGAGCAAAACCGACTTCTGGTCGATGATAAGGCAGTTTCACCACATTAGGGCCTCAATGATAACTCCGAGTTTTGGATAAAGACCGTGAGGAAAAAACAATGAAGTGCTTCAAACCGTAAGCACTAGACCCTTGTCGCTCTGGCAAGTTTGATGGTTGGAAGCTTGGGGCCAATGTGGAAGCCTGAATTTCTTCCTACCAATACTACTACTAGTGTGACATGCAAGGCCAGCCAACCCTGCAAACTGCGGGCTCGGAATCCTTTACCCTAGACTTCAGACCTTACTAAGACGTTCAAGAGACCTGGCAAGCCGGGCTATATCGGTACTTGAGGGGTGAAAGTGTAGACGTAACGGTAGTTACCTTACCTACTGCCCGGCTTGTTACTTCGCCTGATCTTACAAGTCAACTGCCCTGAGCCCTGAACTCTTGATGTGCTAGCAGCGCATCCCATTCCCTTGGCCGACATTGAAACATTCGTCAGCTTCTGTCACTTGGCTAAGTTGCTTTCGTGCGACAAAAAACAGACAACGCAAACACTCCTTCGCAAACAATCCATCCATCTCAGGAAAAAAGCCTCGAGCTTGTAGGCAACGGCATTTGTAACACAGTCTACCTCAAAACATAGAAGAGAGCCTTTGGCCTTTGTTGGCAAGGTACAAACTAAACACTATAAGGAGTATTAGTGGTCATTCTTTCTGGCTGGTTGTCTAACAGCTGGTCTTCCTATTTACCAATTTATCTGCCGATCGCGTAGACACTCTGCCTAACAAACACCAACAGGATCGTCCAAATCTCAACATGACTAGACATGCAACAGTCAACAACAAAATCAGGGACGAAACCTATACTTGCAGTTGATTGAAACACATGCAGACCAACAGTAAGATAATAGGTAGATGCTACTGGTTGATGATGAAAATCCTGCATAACCCATAATCAGCAAGGGATATCGAGCCACAGATAGAGCTGTTTTTGGAGGAGAGGGGACGAGCCCGACTTAAGACTTTAGGGGCCTAGGGTTTAGGGGCCACAAGACTGGTAATGTACAAACTGATATCCAATATTTTGGCCTTTATGAGTAGAATGTGGTGTTGTTTTTTGTGAGTTCTTATCGTAAAGCTACATACGGTTTAATAATAGTACGTCGTCTCTTAAAACCTATAAGTAACTCATACTCAAATATTTGGAGCAGGGCTTTGGAGAGTAGCACAGCTACATAGCCTTCGCCTCGGCCCCGGCCGAAGCGGTCAGAGGTTCCTATTCGGGTTCCCTCTATTCCGGGGGGTGCCCTCCCCCCATTTTTCCTAAACCCCACACCTCTGCGCAAAAAGCATGTTCCGCGTCCCAAACAGGCAGCAGTCGTTCCGGTGCCAGCGCAAGCTCCATCCGCTGCTGCTACGACTTGTACACGGCTCAGAAACTGAAGCTTGCGAGCTGTCGGCTACAAAACTTACAGGTTCGGAAATTTGATGTTGAAGGTTTTAGGCAGCAGGGTGCAGGGTTCCACGAGTTAACCCTTTGGCGCATTGCGGGCATCGGAGATGCTTGAGAGATTAAGCTTGGAGGTTTAGGGTCTTAGGAGCAAGTTTTTACAGGCTGAAGGTGCTCAGTCTGCATACCTCAACCCACCCTCAGAGCCGGGAAAACAAAAAAAAAAAAACACTTGAAACTAAGTTTTAAGGTTTGAGGGTCCTTCAACGACGCCTTCACAGTGCACTTGCTTCCGTCACGGCAGGCCGAGGCGGACGACGCGAAGCGTTCAAAATTCATGATAAGGGCATAGCGTAGGAGTGATTTAGGTGTGCGTGTGTATATATACATATATATATATATATATATATATGTTTATATATATATATATATACATATGTATATATATGGGGTGCTATGGTTACGGAGTCAAGTGTGGTGGCTTTACGGAACGGTATAATATCCACTAACACTACTTACTTGTCATGTCGACCTTTGCAGAAAATCTTCGTGGGATACTGTTTGTATTTACAAAGGCAGCTGCCCACAAGATAGCCATCACAAGTGAGAACGAAACAGCCAGGCATTGCTGCCATCACAAGAGAAGCACCGGCTGCAGCAGACCGACAGTCTCAAGTCTGTTGGTTGGGTGGCTTTGCAGGTTTAGGGTTTAGGAGTTGCCGCAAAGAAGGCTCAGAGCGGCCGATGCATTTAGTCTAAACTTAGGGGCATCCACCACCTCTGCTCGTCCCCTACACCACCCTGTGCTACCCAACCACCAGCACTACAATGGAATACTTAATAGTAATGCTAGTAAGAAGAATACTCACAACACTATTAATTTTAATCGAGACAAGGCATGATAGCAATAACCAACCATCGTAGTAACAATAAGAAGAAGACACGCAGTATAGCGATGCCAATAAAGAACATATCAGCAATTCTCCAACCGAGAAGTTTAGGATAGTAGCAACGTAGGTTTGGTATTGGGGAACTTATGATACGAAGGTACTCAGATCCTTGGGGGTGTGCCATGACGACCCTACTTGCAGGTTCATTGGTAGTTACAAGTGGATTATAAGAAAGGAAACTATAGGTAACTATAAGACTATAGCTATTACCCATAATGAGGGGGCTTAAAACCACACTTATTAATACGCATGAACCTCCAAGTACCCCAACCCTGAGTAACCTACCTTTTGGGGAACTTACATAAGGTAACTATTAAAACGAGGAGCCCTAAACAGGCAGGCTGTGTAGGCTCCAGGCACCACGAACCCGCAAAACCCACAACTCCAAACCCTGAACCGTGCGCCGTGATGATATTGCCAAGACTATGCTGAACTCGGGACCCCTGGCAACAACCATAATTTGAGCTGCTTCAACTATTTCCCAAAGGTTATATACAGTAAACCAAATCGAAAGCTATAATTTCAGCTGTTTCAACTCTCTCCTAGGGGTTACAGTAAACCAAGTTTTAAAAATATGTCGAAGTACCCCAAATAGTAGCATCCTTACTACAGGGACCACGAAATAAGGTACCCCCAATTTCGGAAACTCCCATTTCGAAGTACCCCTAAACCCTAAACCCTAAGAAGAGTCTCTTGAGGCTGTCACCGTCTCTGCCGGCCCCTACTTCAACATTTAGGAGACCAGAAATCCTGCAGGACACTTCTCCATCTAGGGCCTGCTTAAGGTTTAGGGATTTAAGGTTTAGGGCCTGTTTAAGGTTTAGGGGTTTAGGGTTTAGGTTTAGGGCCTGCTTAAGGTTTAGGGATTTAAGGTTTAGGGCCTGTTTAAGGTTTAGGGGTTTAGGGTTTAGGTTTAGGGCCTGCTTAAGGTTTAGGGATTTAAGGTTTAGGGCCTGTTTAAGGTTTAGGGGTTTAGGGTTTAGGTTTAGGGCCTGCTTAAGGTTTAGGGATTTAAGGTTTAGGGCCTGTTTAAGGTTTAGGGGTTTAGGGTTTAGGTTTAGGGCCTGCTTAAGGTTTAGGGATTTAAGGTTTAGGGCCTGTTTAAGGTTTAGGGGTTTAGGGTTTAGGGATTAGGTTGGTTGGGAGTCATAGGAACTCAGGCAATCATTGAGCATTTACTGATTCCTGATCCCCAAGAACCTGGATCCTAGTGAAGCCTTCTGCCTGAAGCCTGACCCCTCGACCCCAATCCTGATTCCTGAACCCTAAACGGCCCTACACCGTTAAGCCTGAACCTCAAATGCCGTAAGCCGCAGTCTGAGCACAGGGCCGCTAATCTCTGACTGTTGGATCCACTTCACAAGAACCAGTTGATAGGCCACAAAGTGAGCTCAGTGAGTATCAGACTCTTGCTGTCAAACCCTCTAAACCCTCAAAGGGCAGAGCAAAGGCACTACCTGACCCTCCCTTCCAACAAACTTGCAAGTTTGGAAGCCTTCCCTGAGGGTCCATGTACCCATATAGAGATACATAAGCCCCAAAGTACCTATAGTGGGACTACGTTAATGCCATTGTGCACACTATATGAGTACATGGACCCTTATAAACCAAAGTCACGAACCCTGGGAATGTATGCTTTTAGAGATCCAGTAGACCCAGTGTAGGGGGATGCAGGGGGCCTCAGATCACGAAACAGGTACCCTAAACCCTAAACCGTAGACCCTAAACCCTAAACCCTAAACCACACAGCTACCTTAAATCCCAAACCCTAGTCCCGGCTCTTCTTCATGCATCGTTGGATCCAGTGTTTAACGGGGGCCTTACAAATAAGAATTGGGCTTTGTTCTCCTTTATGGTAGAAATATAATCAGGAACCCTAAGGCGCATTTTTGGGAAATATCTACGTAATTAGTTAGGCCTCTATATTAGTTGGGTTGAAGTTGGGTACTGCAGGGGCTACATTGCAGCTGTATGATGAAATATGATCTGACTGTTACAGAATGGGGACCGTGCACATGGTTTATGTAAGCTTTGAGGCTTTGGGCTTGGGTTTTGGTTTCGGGGTCTGAGAATCAGCTTTGGGCCTTAGCGGCTAGCTCCTAGACGTCAAGTCAAAACATCGTTCAATGAAAATCTGATCCGGTGACCGGAGATGCCAATGCAAAAGCTTTCAAAATTCAGAATAGCATTTCGGGCTCCTTTTAAAAAACAATCTTAAGGCTTCTGTATTCAACCCTTAACCCTTGGGAGAACTTCGCTGGATCCTGCAGGATTCATGGCATCCATGCAAGGTACTCATTCCTGATTCGCACAAATCAAGGAAAAAACTGGCGCCATTCAGCCAGGGTTCATCCTAAGCCTGGTAGATCCAACATGGAACATGAAACCTTGGTGCTAGCCAGCTTGACCATATATGCTCTTGTAATTCCTACAGAGCTGTATATTGTAAACTATCTCAAACCCCTACTTTAAGATTTCATATCGGGTTTCAGGGTTTAGGGACAGTTTTCCATGTTGAAAAACAACACTGGGTCATTGCCTCGACATCTCAAAACCCTAAACCCTACCTGGAAACCCCAACTACCCTTGAATATACCCTAAATACCCACTATTAAGGACCATAAGGGCTTTATTAAAGGGTACTCGGGGGGTCCTGGTAGGCCCAGGGCCGTTATTTCCAAGCCTTCCGGTACAGCCTGCAACCCCAAACCCCACCAACCAGTCGGTCATGATAGGGTGTACTTGGAGGGTCGGGGGACTTAGTATTTAGGTCGTAAGTAAACTTATAAGTACCCTAAAAGGGACCCTAATTGGGGTTATGGTACTTATAAGTCCCTAAATTAACCAGTTACTAAGTCCCCCGACCCTCCAAGCACCAACCAGTCGGTCATGATAGGGTGTAGGGAGTTTAGGAAAACCCTACACGCCAGTAGGCTATCTCCCCCTATCCTTTATTGCATGGCTTTTAGCTCCTAAAGCAGTAGGCTTTCTGATGGCAAGAAGGAATCTACTTCCCGTAAGAACCCACGGTTCAATTTTTGAAACGGCTCCGCCCCGACGGGTCCAAGTGCCTACTTGCCATATGCTTTTCGAAAATGCCTCCTAACCTGCTAAACTACAAGAGCCCCCCAAACCCCAAACTCGAAATAAAACCCCTAAGCTAAGCCCCAAAAGCCTAAAGCCTTCACCCCTTAACGCGTAAACCCTAAGCCTTATACAACCCTCCACCCCTAATTAAACCCATAAGCCGCTAGCGCCTCAACCCGTCGAGCCTCAAGCCTTAAACTGCCAACCTCTACCCCCCCTCCCTCAAAACAAACCCCAAGGGTCCAAAGGACCCAATAATTAGGTACCCTGCTTTAGGATAGTAGTTATGTAGGTGAGGATTTCGGAGAGTACATAATTATGGGTACTTGGACCCTTGGAGAAAGGCTAAGCCCTGACAAGGGAAAAAGGTACCGCTGGGGGTTTAGGGTTTACGGCTTAGGGCTTTAAGCCACTACATGGGGGGAAGACTTACCCATACCTATACTTGGAGGGTCGGGGGAATAGTAAGCAGGTAGTAAATAGACTTATAAGTACCCTAAAAGGGACACTAATTGGGGTTATAGTACTTGTCAGTCCCTAAAATTAACCAGTTACTAAGCCCCCCGACCCTCGAAGTAGCGATAGGTACCTGTAGGACCCTCGAACATACGTATGCCCGTCTTAAAACCACACAGACCCCCCAAATAGGCCCTTAGTATTTACCAGAATCCGTTTTATATCTATCCTACCGTATACTCCAAAACCCTTGTTTAATTACTAAGGCTTCTATAGTATATAATGATTGAAGATATTAAATATCTCGCTAAACCACGAGATAAAACCGACACTTAGAATACATATATTATATATACACACAACAAATATACACACATGGGGGGTTCCGACAATAGGGGATCCTAATACAGTACCCAAAATAGTTGGATCCCATTTAAAAGGACCCCACTCCCACAGAGCTACCGTAGACAGTAAGAGAGTGGTTGTCAAAATTAAGGTCCCTTTTGGGGGTCCTTATTATACTGCGGCACCTAATATTTAGGGTACTCAAAGAGCGACCATAATTTTGACAACTACCCAACAACCTGAACCCTAAACCCCTAACCCCCAAACCATATAAACCCTGAACCCTCAACCCTAAAACGTAAACCCCGAATCCCTAAACCCTAAACTCTGATACTTTTCAGTCCCGTAGACAGTAAGAAGGCCTAGGCCCGAATTTAGCTCCTCTGTCGGATCTCAGGTAGCGAATCGCCCCGAACTCCAGGGAGCCAGCCTCTCTGCGGCTGCGTTTACGTCTTAGGGTTTAGGGTTCAGGTTTATACGGCTGAGGGGTTAGGGGTTCAGGGTTCAGGGATCAATGTTTAGGGTTTAGGGGTTAGGGGTTTGTGTTTTAGGGTTGAGGGTTCAGGGTTTATGAGGTTTAGGGGTTAGGGGTTTAGGGTTCAGGTTGTTGGGTAGTTGTCAAATAATGGTCCGTTTTCGGCAACCTAGAAATTAGGTGCTGTATGATATTGAGAACCCAGTAAGGTACCATTTTTTAGACAACCACCCCCTTGCTGTTGTTGTTGGCAGCTGGTGCGTCTGCCGCCGCGAAGGGTGTGCAAAATTCGAGTTTGGGCACATGGCCGTCTGGACAAAAATCCGCGTTTTGCAATTCGTATCGGTTTGGTTGCAGTGTTTTCCCATACCCAGAGGGTCCAAGTACTCCCTATTTTAGCACTTTAGGGCCGTTTTTTATGTATCAAACATCATAAATAAGGACTACTTGAACCCTTAGGGATTAAAAAGGACATGTTCGACTTCAGGGCAGCGCTGTGCCAAAACACGATTTTACCGCACATGGCAGTTTGGACTTCCCATGGGCATTTTATTTAGAGGCCCCATAGTCGTTCCTTTTGGGATTACCTTATAGGATTCTAAATATGAACCCCCAAAAGGAACTACTTTGGGGCCTTTGGGTAGAGTCATCCCCGGCTGTCCCGCTGGCATTTTTGCTTGCAAGTCGGTTGCTTTCCTCTTTCCCAGAGGGTCCAAGTACTCTTTAATTTCGCACTTGAGGGCCTTTCATGTATCAAAAACCATAAATAAGGACTGCTTGGACCGGGACGCACTTGAGGGCCTTTTCAGGTATCAAAAACCATAAATAAGGACTACTTGGACCCTTAGGGTTTGGACTTGCTGTGTCTGTGTTTCTTTTTGCTTCCGTGCAAGGGTGGAGATGGGGGGGGCGGTGACAACGTCCATGCCACTGTGACTTACATCGAGTGCTGCCCCTTTGCTTCCGTGGTCATGATTGCCTTGGCCGTGATGAGGATGATGATGATGATGATGATGACGTTGCTGATGCTCTTGATCATGATGATGACCTTCATGAACAGGTTGACGCTCCTGATTAGGATCATTTTGGTAAGCATGTTGATTATGATGTTGATGGTGTTTCCATGTTGTGCATGGTTCATGCGGACGATAGCGATGGCGATGACGACAACTATGACGATAACAATGACAATGACAGTGTCGCTCCCTGTTGCTGCTGTTTTTCCATGTTACTGGTCAGACACTCCCAATACAAAAGTCTCGCGCCTCGTAAGCTCTCCTAAAAAAACCTTCTACAAACCGCCGCCTCGGCAGAGCAGACAATGAAAGCCAAGGTAGTTACAACACTTCAGCAACAATCACATGAAATGAACAGAGCTAAACACATGTACAAGCGAAAGTGCAAAACATCGTCTTGTTTACCAAAACCACTCAAAACTCAAGGTTTTCAGACCTTTGACAAGAGGCCCTCCCAAAATGAACGACACACCAGTCGCGGCGGCAGATGTGACGCTTACCTAGTTGTTCTTGCCCTTTCTTTGAGGAGGGATTTAGGTGTGTTTAGGTTTAGGGTTTAGGGTGGGTGTATTTGTTGTTCTTGTTTGAAGGCAGGCGGGCGGTGGGACGGGTTGAGGCTTGATGCAACCCTTAAATTAAAGGACCCGCTAAAGGAATGCTAAAATCGAGGAGCCCTTAAACATAACATATGCCCGATAAAGACTAAATCCTACGCACCCTCAACGAGACCCCTCCAAACAACACTTGACACCCCCAAACCAAAAGACAATTGAAAAATAGAAACAAAATACATCAACGACAGTAAACAAAACACCCTAAACCCTAAACCCTACGCCCTGAACAAATATGAAAGACAGAACCCCCCTAAACCCTAAACCACAATATAAAACCCTAATCCCTAAACTCTACACTCGAAACCCTAAACCCCAAACCACAACCCCTAAACTGTGCGCCTCAATCATCGCGGTCGAGACTGGGCTCTGAGTGGCTTCGGATCAGCATCCTTCAGGGTTTAGGACTCCTTGTCAGGTGTCATGGGGAACTTAGGGATTATATAGGGTTTAGGGCTCCTTTAAGGGATCCTTTAAGGGGTCCTTTAAGGGTTCCTTTAAGAGCTCCTTTAAAGCCTACTTGTCGGGTATCATGGAGAACTAAAGGTTAAACCTTTTGGTTATGTAGGGATTATATAGGGACTAAACTACCCAAAAAAGGTTAAAGGTTCCCTACTCTACTACTAGGCGTAGGGCTCTTGAAGGGATCTATAAAGGTTTAGGGCTTAGGGTTTGGGGTATAGGGCTTTCGGGCTCCTTGAAGGGATCTACCAGGACCCCCCTGATGGCCCTTTAATGCAGCTCTTATAGTCCTTAATAGTGGGGATTTGGGGTATAATAGACGGTAGTTGGCAGATTAGGGCTCCTTGAGGGGATCTAAATTGGGGGGTTAAAGTTTAGGGGGTGTAGGGCTCCCATGCAGGATCTATAGGGGTTTAACTGCGCTTTTTGGTTTAACAGTGTTCACCCCGCTTTTGAAACAGGTATGCAGGCGCGTTAGCCATCTATATGGCTTTATGGAGGACAGTTTCGAGCTCACCATAAACTTCCTAAACCCTAAACCTAGCTGACCTAGCTAGGCTTGATCCGTTTTCTGAGTTGTCCTTTAAGCCTTTTGAAAACTATTTACTAAATTATGGTTCTCTGCAAAATAGTAGGGGAAACTCAAAAGGATCCCAAAGGACAACGCAGTTTTAGGCTTGTGCAAACCCTCCCCTCAGACGGAGGTCCGGAAAAAAACGCACACACAAAGAGCCCCAGACCTTCCAAAATCCCTTAATTAAGGAATATACCTTAAATCATATTAGGGATCCTACTATAATTTAAGGTATATTCCTTAATTAAGGGATTTTGGAAGGTCTGGGGCGATTCAAGGCAGGGTTAGGGTTTAGGGTTTAGGGTTCAAAATTCAGGGTTTAGGGTTTAGGGTTAAGTTGCCTGAGTATTTATGCATAGAAACCTCAACCCTGAACGATGCCTCAAACCTCAACCCTGAACTCTACCTCGAACCTCAAACCCTTAACCCTGAAACAACAACCCCAAGCCCTAAATCCAGAACCTCAAACCCTCAATTAACCCAGAACCCTAAACGCTAAACCCCAAACCTAGCACTCCAAACCCTAACCTCCTAAACCTAAAACCCTCAACACTGAACCCTGAACCCCAAAGCCTGAACCCCATAACCTAGAGCTTTAAGCCCCCACACAGCTTCATACTAGTGCTGTCTCAACACCTTCATTAGTCCTGCAACTAAGCATATAGGATTTAGGGTACCAGTCGCAACAAGACAACCAAAAGACAAAAAACGAACGTTTCAAACCTGAGACAAAACCTCAACCTGTTCGAAAAGGGTTTGGGGGTATGGTATGCTGCCGCAATACATTTACATAGGGAATACTCAGGGACACTATTGCTAATAGGGGTCGGAATGTAGTACATCAATGTGCAAAACAAAACCTGCATAAACCAATAAGCCCTCAGCCCTAAATCGTAAGCTCTACCTTAACCCGAAAGAAACTACCTTTTTAATAAATTATACAAGGAAGCTCTAAGAAAGAACCCCTAAAAAGGTAGGTCCAAACCCTAAACCCCGACCTTAAAACCCTAAACCCATGATATACCGCAAACCCTACTCTAATTATTAAGGCCCCTATATTAGAACATCAGACTGCGCCCGGTCTCTCCGATGGTACGCGCCTCTTTGCAGTGTCGGAGACCCCGAAGCTGATAAACCTGAGGCTCTAAAGGGACTAGGGTTCACGGGTTTAGGGTTTGAGGGTTCAGGGTTTGGGGGTTTAGGGTTCGAGGGTTCAGGGTTTGGGGTTTAGGGGTTTAGGGTTCGAGGGTTTAGGGGTTGAAGATTAGTGGTTTATTGATTATGGTTGGGGAATTTGGGCTTCAGGAGAGAAGCTTTAGGCCTCAACCCCAAATAACCTACCTTTGGAAGGACGTATGCAAGGAAATCATAGTAGGGGGCCCTAAGAAGGAAGGTTTTATAGGGTCCAGGTCCCAGACGCTCCAAAACCCCTTAATTGAGGAATATACCTTAAACTATAATGGGGATCGTAATATGATTTAAGGTATGTCTCTGGGGTAGGGCAATGACAGCAGCACGAGCCACGTACTGAGAGATGCCCCAACAAGATGATAAAGAAATGTGGCATCTAAAAATGGCACACACACACACATATATATATATATATATATATATATATATATATATGATGCAGGGCTGCCACACGCCCCCTCCCCCCCCCCACCCCATGGTATCCTCCCCCCTTCCCCACCGCCCCCCCTGTGGTGTGGGGCCTGTGGTGGTACTCTTTTTGCCGCGACGTTCTTATGTGTTACTCCTTGTCTTCCCTCTTGCTGTGGCATCGGTGATACTGCTCATGATGTTGTGCTGCTCTAGAGCGGGACACGAATCGACAATCAGACCATGCTCAACATCATCCTTGTCGTCGTCATCTTCATCATTAATACCTTCAAAAGAATATCTGCCACCATCACCATCGCCATACAACTCTCATAATTAAGCATTGCAACTCATATCAGATGCTGGAAACTGCTGCGCCGATTGCCGCTTTCCGCACACGGCAAGGCATAGTGCTACACTCCCGATCCGCGCACAAGGTCAAGGGGAGGGCAAGGTGCGGGCCGGGGGCGGGCCGGGGCGGGCAGGGCGGGTGGGCGTGCAGCAGCAGGGCATGAGGGGGGGGGGGGGGGGGGATGGCGGGGGACCCGAGAGCATATATATATATATATATATATATATGTATGTATGTATGCATCTACGTATGTATGCATCTACGTATGTATGCATGTATGTACGTATGTACAAGAGTGATATATATATATATATATATATATATATGAAATACAAACATATATAAATACATATTTATGTATGCCTGTATGTATGTATGTATGTATGTATGTATGCACATATGTTTTGTGTATGTATATATATATATGTGTGTGTGTACACTGATATCAAGAATAAATCACTATATGCATATATACAAATATACACACATATGTTATATATGGTGTGCTTCTTTACATGGCAAAACTATTCGAGCAGGAATGCGACCACCACTGCATATTCTCGTGGGTCAGGGTTACAGTATTTTACTGTAGTGGTTGGATTAGGGTGTTTTAGGGTTTGAGGCTTTCGCATTTTGTGGCCGAAAAACTCCAAAGACAAAAACATCCCGACTCGAACCTCAAAGAGGAAGTAGTACGGGGCACACAGCACACCAAATATACTGGTTTCCCTTTGCCCCTTTTTGAGATTTTAGTAGCGAAAATGACAACCATCTACAACCCAAGTGCAACAAAAGGGCAGAGCTGGTAAAACAAACGGGGCTTGTAGGGTTGGTACTAGCCAAATGAGGTCCCGATAATCGTCAACAGCCTCAACTCTGCACTGAAACCCCTTAAATTGCAGACCTTTAGCACTATGTAGGGTTTAGAGTTAAGGGTGTAGGGTTACAGTCTCAAGGCACATACCCCCTGAAGCCTGTAACGCCTAAATCTTGAACCTACCTATATAGTCTCCATTGTAGTTCCTTTTTTGGTGTTATCTTATAGGATCCTAACTATGACCATGGTTAAGCCAGAATAAAGAACTACAATGGAGACTGTAGGAAATATGGAACCTGATTAAGAAACCCTGGGCCTATAACCCGAAAATGATAGGATTCATATAAGGGAACCCTAATAAAGGCCCAAGGTTTCTTAAACAATTATTACAGTACCCTTATGGGTCCCTTATAGAATCCCTTATTTTAGACCCTTTTAAAAGAACCCTAATAAAGGCCCAAGGTTTCTTAATCAAGTTCCTACATTACAGTAAAGGCCCAAAAGTTGGAAACCCCATAGCCTCAATCCTTAAGAGTACTGTATAGGTAGTCCCAGCACTATATGTCCTTAATCAGGTTTCCAACTTTCTGGGGTTTACTATAGATAAATCCCAAGCCTAGAGGAACATCTCTCGAGGCCCCGGCGTGTTTCGAATTGTCATCTCATAGTGGACGCCCTGATGGAGGAGGGTTTAGGGTTTAGGGATTGGGGGATTATTTGGAGGATTAGGGTTTAGGGTTTAGGGATTAGGGGGTTAGGGGATTAGGGTTTGGGGGATTACGGTTTAGCGGTTTAGGGCTTTAGGGTTTAGCGGTTTAGGGCTTTAGGGTTTAGGGGGGCTTCCCACCACGGCGGGAACAACCTTCTTGGGTCCAGGTGGAACAATATTTCAACGGACATGCAGAGGATGATGTGGGGACCTTAATCATTTGGGTAAATACCATTATAAAGAACCCCCCCCAGAATACAATTGTTGTTATTCAGACATGCAAAATCGGTATACGACCCGATTAAGACAAATATGAAGTAACCTGGTTAAGGAACCCTAGAGACTCTGCGCTTCCCATTCTGGGCCCTAGGCAAAAGCACTTGATTTCGGAATTCACAGATCTTGGTCGTTTGGGAGGGATTCCAGAAAGTCACTACCAGCAAGGAGTTGTGTCTCAGGGCTTGTTTCCTGTTCTGTCAAGCCCCGTCCCCAAACACCGAGTCCTGACCCTAAACCCATACCGAACCCTTTTAAACTCTGACCCCCAACCCCCAACCCTAAACCCTAATCCCCCAAACCCTAACCCCCTAATGTCTAAACCCCTAACCCCCCCAAGCCCTAGCCCTTACCGTCCAAGTCGAACCATAACTCGACCCAAGAGTAACCTAGGAATAAAAAGGGTGGCCCTGTTTGGGTTTAAAGGGGTTTTTAAGGGAACCTGACCCCTTAAAAGTGGAATAAGAGCCTACTCTAAACCTCAAACGTTCAGAGTAGGTTTCTGGACTTTGCCGGCGCAAGGGCTAGGGAACCTGCCCTAAGGGTCCACGTATGGCCTTGAAGTACTCTCTCTCTCTCTCTCTCTCTCTCTCTCTCTCTCTCTCTCTCTCTCTATATATATATATATATATTACATTGGGCCCCAAAGTATATGCTATTTGGGTACACTTGGAGGGTCGGGGACTTAGTAATTAGTAATTAAGCAGATTATAAGTAACCGAGTAGGGTCCCGAATTGGGGTTATGATACTTGTAAGTCTATAGACTAACCAGTTTCTAAGTCCCCCGACACCCTAAACCCTAAACCCTAAGGCTAGAAGTTCTGCCTTGTGCATAATGGTGTCGTTGGGGCTGTCGCCTTCCTGAAGGAAACAGGGCACCGCAGAAAGGACGGAGGAACGGCTCAGTTCCTTTAAGGGTTGCGCTAAGGGTACGATCGGGCATGATTAGGGTTTTGAGGTTTAGGCATTTGGGTTTCGCAGTTTAGGCATTGGGCTTTTGGGGTTTAGGCATTGGGGTTTAGGGGGTTCGGCATTGGGGTTTTGGTGCTTAGGCTGCCTAGGCATCATTAGGGTTCTGGGTTTAGGGCATTTGGATTTTGGAGTCTAGGCATTAGGGTATCGGTGTTTAGGCATCAGAGTTTTATGGTTTCTGGCATCAGGGCCTCGGGTTGGGGTTTTGGGGTTTAGGCATGATTAAGCTTTTGGCGCTCAGGCATTCGGGTTTTGGCATTGGGGATGAAGGGATTTGGACTTCAAGCTTTACGGCCTGGGGTTCTGTAGGCTTTAGTTGCTGGACTTAGGGTCGAGGGTTTCCTTTCCAAGCACCGCTGGTCGGACCGAATTATATAAGTTAAGTTAAGATTAAGTTTTGAGTTAATTCAGGGGTTGGGGATCCGGCTGTTGGGTTTTGACGTTATTGTCATCCCACAGCGCTGCAAGACTTCTGAAGTGCAAAGGAGCCATTGCTTTAATTGCTTCCGGAGCGTCTCCTGCTCTGCATCCGAGCAGTGAAGTCTGCGGAATTGGGCTCGTATGCGACGAAGATCGTCGACGCGACAGCACAAGGAAGGGACATCCCGCGCAAGGATGCGTACGTCGAGAAATGCCCGATCCTGCTGCATCTGGATTCGCCGATGGAGTCTGGCGCTTGATCTGATGCATGCTTTTACTTCCGGCGCCAGTCGAGACATTTGACACCTTCGTGGGTTCAGGCAGTTGGGTTTTAGGGTTTAGGCATCATTGGGGTTTTGGGATTTAGGCATCATTAGTCGGACTTTAGGGTTTTGGCATTTGGGTTTTGGAGTTTAGGCATTTGGGTTTTGGTTGGGGTTTTTGGTTTTAGGCATTGGGGTTTTGGAGTTTAAAGGCATCTGGGTTTGGAGTTTAGGCATCCGGCTTTTGGGGTTTAGGCATTGGGGTTTAGGGGGTTCGGGGCTTGGGGTTTTGGTGCTAAGGCTGCTTATGCATCATTAGGGTTCTGGGTTTGTTACTTAGCTTTCGACTAACTAGTTCAAGCGCGAGTGCTTCTGAGATTCTGGATTTAGGCTTATTATTATTAGTCTGTTTATAGTTTTTTTTCTTGCGGACCTTGGAATAGCGGCTTTACGGTCTGGGTCATAGGGGCTGTAGGGATTGTTCCTGGGGTTGTACCCAGAGCTTGAGTCTTCTGTGTTTAAGGTTGGTGGAGTGTGTGAGTTTATTGGCCTTGACTTTGGGGACTAGCGACCCTAAACTTCAAAAGCCCAATGCTTAAAATCAAGCCCCGAACCCCCTAAACCCCAATGCCTAAACCCCGAAACCCTGATGCCTAAACGGCGAAACCCAGATGCCTAAACCCCAAAACCCTAATCATGCCTAAACCCCTAAACCCATACCCGAGGCCCTAATGCCCAAACCCCAAAACCCTCATGCCTAAACTCCAAAACGCAAACCCAGCACCAAACCCTAAAGCACTAAGTCTTAGGTCCAACAGGCACTAAAGTTCACCAAATCTTCATAACTACGAACCCTTTCGGCCCAAACTCCCAAATATCTCTTAAGATACCCCCTCAACCCCAGCACGAAACCCTAAATTTACTAAAGCCCTAAGTCTTAAGCCCCAACAGCCAAGAAAATACAAATTTCCCCCAAATATAGGAACCTGATTAAGAAATCTTGGGTCTTTATTAGGGTTCCTTATATGGGGTTATATGCCCAGGGTTGGAGTTTGGGGTGTAGGGTATCTGGCAGATTCAGTGTGTAGGCTTTAGAGTTTGGGGTATGGCGTAGGGTTTCTTTCATTGCCGTTTCGGTGAGTTGGGTCTTTAAGGGGTCTCCCTAATACAACTTAGGAGAATCCTAGGAACTAGTCAACTTCTCACTTGCAGAATTGGAATCATCTTATTAGCACAGTCACAGCATTGAAAGAGGCAATAGCATCATGCTGACCGTCAATACAAAAGCTTCTTCGTCTTCATGAAGATGCTCATCATCAGTTCAACACCATCGGCGTTAACAAAATGTCCCTGGACCCTGAACCCGTATAGTGCCTCGCCGTAACCTTATGGTAGCCTTCTCGTACTCCTACAGTCTCCACTTTAAAAAGCTTATGAACACTCTTACCCCAAAATCCACCACCCTGAACCTCCTTAGTACGTAGCCTTATAGTACTCTTACCAAGGCTATTCCTGTAAACCCTGAACACCGCAAATGAAGCCCGTATAGTACTCTAGTACCCTTATAGTAGCCTTACTAAACCCTTACAGCAGCTTCCCAGAGAGCCCAATACCACTTAATTCAAGAATATACCTTAGATTATAGGGACCTTAATATTATGGTAAAATGTAGATTCCTGAATCAAGCGGTATTGGGCTCTATGGGTTTATAACATTGATGAGAGGCCAGAAGGGGGGGTTAAGATTCTTGGGGTAGGGATTCCTTGATATGAACCCTATTCTGGGAACCCTAATCCCTACTAAACCCCATAGGCTAAAACCCCTGCTGATCTCCTATGAGATCCAAGGGTCTGTGCGGCATCGAGCCCATGCTTCAAAGACGTCGTCTGCCTCGTCATCGCAGAGCGCATCCTGACGAGGCTAAAGGAGGGGTTTGGGTTTAGGGGTTTAGGGGTTTCGGGAGGGTTTAGGGGTTTAGGGAGGGGTTTGGGGGTTTAGGAGCCTAGGGGGCTTAATTAGGGGTTTAGGATTTAAGGCTTTAAGGGGTTTGGGACTGTAGGGGTCTGTGTCTGCTCACGTGAGCATGCACAGGAAAGTATGGCGGTTTCGCCTCTCTGGTCAGTCTACAAGGGGTTCTTTTAAAGGGATCTATAGGGATCCTATAAGGGTATAGGGTTTAGGGTTTAGAGTGCTTGGAGGGTCGGGGGACTTAGTAACTGGTTCTTATTTTAGGGACTTATAAGTGCCATAACACCAATTAGGGGCCCTTTTTAGGGCACTTATAAGCCTACTTACTAAGTCCCCCGACCATCCAAGTAGTCACAAAAACTGGGCTGAACTTGCAGCCGAATCCTAAGCTTAGGCCTGTTTGTTTGGCTTGCAAGCCAGCTTCTCAAAGAAAACTCACTTCCGGCCAATGAAGCCCCGCTTGAACGATCATGGGACTGAGTACATAAGGTTAAAAGTGGTCAGAATGCGAGTTTCCGACAATACAGGGTACCTTATTCTGGAGTCCTTATAATATGGATCCTTCTGTTTGGGGTACTATATCAGGGTCCTCTGTTTTCGGAAACCCCCGGAGAGAGTGACTAGAAGTAATAATTGTCTTACTTAAAGCCCCAGCAAAATCCCATGATCCTTCAAGCTGGGTGGTCTATAATAGACCTGGACTGAATCAATCGAGGTGGATGACCTCCCAGAGCACCCACCCACACCCCCCAAAAAATCCAAAAAGTAGATCCCTTAATGGGGGTTCGTCTAAAGTACCCTTAGTAGTATAGGGCCCCAAATTAGGGGATCTACTTTCTAGATCCTCCCGGGGGTCTGGGCAAGGAGCTCCACCGGCGCACTTCCTGACCAGGTGTCGCCAACTGTTGTCAGTCAATTCAGCAGGCTCAGCAGGTCCTGCATTACTGGAAGCTGACCGAGGGAGCCCAATTTTTCGATTCCTCGAGCAGATCATATATGTCTCACGTCATGACCACCTTCAGCCAGAACTGTTCTAGCTTTCTGGATTTGTAAGGCAATGTCTCCCGACGGTATACGTTCTTGTCAAAGTTGTCTTCAAGCAGGTACATCCGGTACTGCAGGTAATCATAGAGGCACACCTCCCTGAGCTATGAGCTAGCGGCGCGAGCTCGATCGAAGTGCATTTCTCGACAGCTACAGTACAATATATATTTAAGCCGAGGTGCTCCGATTGAGCCCGCACTACGCTTGAATACGGTGGCAAGGCCAATCCGGGCTTTTGTCGTGATCAGAGTAATTATTGCTGATTAGGAAGCGGAAGAAGCACTGAGTAAACCCCAAACGGCCATACACCCTACCTGTAGCCCCCAACCCCCTAAGCTCTTTAGGTTCCTTATTACGACTTCATCACACATTCCCTGGAAGAGTAATCTTTTGAGGCTAATGTAGGGGCCGTACTAATTAGAATAGGGTCTTTGGGGCCCATTTTGCTAGAGTTCTGATAATGAACCCCAAAATAGTATATATCATAGATCCCTTATAGAGCCCTTTAAGGATCCCTTTAAAGGACCCCAAAACAACAAAATAGCATAGGTAATTATTTAGGCCGCTATAGTACCTCTGAAGCCCCGAACTCAGAATCTCGGATCTTCGTCTGGTAATTTAGGGGCCTAAGTGATTACCTATACTCTATTCGGGGGTTCCTTTAAAGGGATCCTTAAAAGGGCTCTATAAGGGATCTATGATAGGGTTCTATATAGGGCCCTTAATAATTACCAATACTATTTTGAGGGCTCCTTGTTACAACTGTAATATAATGCGGCTCAAAACCCTATTCGAATTACTCAGGCCCCCATATTGACTACATTCAGGCTCAAACAGGGAGAGCGACCGTCTCTGTCTCAGAGATGGTGGTGGAGGGCAGCGAATAGAAGCTTGCGCCTCAGAATCCGGCTCCGGCGAGGAGAAGATCAACTGGTAGAACATGTGCGATGCAAAAATCTACATCCTAAACCCCTCAACCACTACATGGTAGAGCAAAATGATACTCTAGACTACCCCAGAATATTGGGGCTCACGGCTGTGGGAAATCAGTTAACTACTGGTACCATCCACGTACCCTGGACCTTGCGCAAGCTCATTGGACTTTCAGACACATTCTGACAGCTGCAGCAGCTGTCCCTGTGATTTCGATTTCAAAGCCCAAAGCGCCGTTTTGTAGAACGTCTCATGCAAAACCTAACCTAACGTCTGGCTTTGGAACATGCTTCTCTCACCACAGAACCCGAAAACATGCCACGACTTTCTAGACGCATAGCCCTAAGGGTCCAAGTAGTCCTTGTTTATGGTTTTTGGTACCTAAAAAGGCCCGAAAGTACTAAAATAGGGAGTACTTGGACCCTCCGGGGAAGGGTCTCTAGGTTTAAAGCTGCCGAGAACCCCGCAGGCTGAATTCAAGATTTACTCTAAGAGTCTCAAAGTACCCGTACCCTTACCCCAAGGCTCTAAGTTATAGAAGGCTTTTGGGCCAGTATGAGCCTGAGGGTTAAAGTACCCTTACGGAGAAGAGCAGTGGCACAACTCTGCTCAAGGTTCGCAGTTTTGGCTGTAGTACGATGAATAATGCAGACAATATTACAAACACTTGCTTCTGCATAGCAATAACGATGATAATCAACATCTGATAATCATAAGAACACTAGCACTAATGATCAAGTCGTGATAATCAAATGGTTAAAAGGTTTGTAACGCACCAACCCGAAGATTTCGGGACCATACAGAGCCAAATCCTCAAAGACAGACATCGTGTCAGAACATGGGTTCGCAAACTTTTCAACGAAAACCCCGAACCCTAGAATCGAATAAAAGAAGGGCTTAAACCTCAGATCTTAAACAAACTGCTCTAACCTGACATAAAGACAAAGCCTCAAGCAGCCAAGCATCGCTTCACATAATCTGCTGTCGTAGGAGCTTTCTTGTCAAGACCCCTGAAGGGCGCAGGCGTCTGCTTGACGAAGGGGCCGGTACTCTTTGAGCTTATCAAGCAAAATTAGGCAATCGGGATACATCAACTCTAAGCCCCAAGAGTGTTGGGTTTAGGGCTTGTTTAAAGGATTCGGCGTAGCCTTTGGTGGCCTGAGCTTTCAGGGCTTAGCCAAAACCCTAAACCCTAAGTCCCAGAAGCTGGTCTCTAGCTTGCAGTCAGGGCGTTTAGACAAATTCTCCTATCTTGGAGTGTATGCCGAGGGGCTAAAGCTCAACTTTCACTTCTCGTTCTGGTAGGACTCTATCTCTCTCTTTACAGAAGAACTTGTAACTGTGTATATATGTATACACACATACACATATGTACATGAAGACAAAATTAAACGTCACTTACCGCGCCCCGCAGTACTACAGCAGAGGGTTCCGGACATGTGGTAGAGAGCTGAGCTTGGGTCGTATATAAGCCCTAGACCTAACCCTCTAAACCCCTAAACCCGGTTTGGCTCTGGCAGGCACAAGAAGCCACAGCGAATAGCCCCCGAACTAATCGGTACAGGTAAAGGCCTTGCTGCAAGCAGGACCACATTGGGGTCAATGACGGCAGCTGAAGTGCCTGACGAGTGGCAAGGGCAGTAGTTTTTGGCCCAAATTCAATTTTCGATGAGGACATTATGGGACCCCATATATATATATATATATATATATATATATGTATGTGTCCATGAAGGGCCAGTGAGCCCAGCGCCAGTTAAGAAATCTGCCAGAACTCATGGGGACAGAGACCCTAAACGCTACGCTCTAAACCCTGCTTGACGGATCATGGGACTTAGTAAATAGGGTTACATGTACCTTAAATTTGGGGCTATAAGTATTTCCAGCTCCCTCCTCCCTTGCATCTTGATGGAATATTCCAGGGCAAAGGATCTTTGATTCTGATGAGACCATCCCAGCCCAATATCCGTTAACTCGGGAATATGCCTTAATTAAATCCATGATATCCAAACCCTGACAATTTAAGGGTATAGTATATTCCGCACTTCCCTTATAGACCCCGTATAGATCCCTTTAAGGAACCCTCCAAGGAACCCCTGAGAATATTCCTTGATTCCCTTATTGAGGAACCCTTAGGTATATTCCTAGAAGGGGTTCTTGGGCTCTCGGCCTCTCCTTCGAGTCCACAACGGCGCGGGGGTGTCCGAGAGGTCCGCTAGCCAGTTGGGGTTGTGGAGGAAGTTCAGGCAGTGAATCTTAGGGCTTAGATGTTTGTAGGGTTTGCGCTTTTAAGGGTTTATAAGGTTCAGGGTTTCGAGGTTTCGGGCTTAGGCCTCGAAGCTCGATTGCCGCAAGAATGGCATCACATCGGCTGGTGTTCGCAATCTGGAAACGGGCCGCCCTTTTATCGGCATTCTGCCGGCGGAAACCCAACCCAACCTACTGTACCGTTGGCCTTCTGCTGTGCCGCTGTGCGAGAGCACACGTGGCATGCCAACTACGAAATCCACAGCGACAAAGGCTCCCAGTGCGCCCCAATTCAGCCCACTTGTCGGCCATGGGCCAACAAAACGGCCTTGATCAGAGGGAAACCCAGCGGGACTTTCTTGTGGTTTAGGGGTTTGGGTGAAGGGTTTATTTAGAGTTTAGGGTTTAGGGTTGGTGAGTCTCCTTCTGTGGTGGCTGTACAAGCCTTCGCCTTGGAGTCAAAGACTATGATACCCAGTGCCAATCAAAACACGGCTGTCCCTTTAGAAGATGTAAGGCCGCACCATGAAACCGTAGAAGACCCATGATGGAACCAATAAAACCGCTTATGATGTTAATTAGCCTACGCTCATGGAGCGTCACAGCGCTTATGGTTTTGGGTTTAAAGACGATTACGCACTTGCTTAGCATCCTATTCAGTATCTGTCCAGAACCGCACCCTCCAAAAGCTCTAAACCCCAAACCCGAAATCCTAAACCCACAGAAAAACCCTAAAGGAAGCCTTCAAGGAACCCCAAACCGTAAACTTTTCGAAACCCTAAGCTGCATGCGCCTGAATCCTCCGCGGGCGTTGCGGAGGATCCGAGGCCCAAAGGATCCCAGTCGAGGCTGCTCGCCAAGCCTCTAAAGGGCATGGGGGTTTAGGGCTTTCTTTTTTTGTTTTGTTTGAGGGCCCTTTTCCGGTTTAGGGGTTTGAGGGTTTAGGGGTTTCAGGGAGTAGAGATTGAAGTGATTAGGGGTGTAGAGGTTTAGGAGGCTGCTGGCCAAGCCTTTTCGCAGTTGTGAGTTTCCGAAATTAGGGGTACCTCATTTTGGGGTCCTTATAATCAGGATCCTATATACTCGTTAGGGAAAACTCGCATTTTGAGAGATCGTTAAAGGCTTAGGGTTTATGGGTTTGGGGGGTTAGGGTTTAGGGGTTTAGGGTCTGGAGTTTGGGGGTTTGAAAAGTTCTGAAGGGCGTTTCGAGGCTTAATGTTGTTCAGGCGTTTAGGGGTTTTGTGATTATTATGTTGTCTTTATGTTTCTTAGCGTGTTTCAGTATGGGCGTTTCCGAGAATTAGGGGTACTACCTTTTTTGGGGGTCCTTATAATAAGGATCCTACTATTTAGGGTACTATATTAGGGTCCCCTATATTCGGAAGCTCCCATATGGGTTTATCTGGCCGGAACCTTACCATCTCCGCTCTTCCTCCCGGAGGGCTAGATCTTCTTTGGAAGCCCAGAGACTCCAAAACCCATTCAGGAATATACCTTATATCATATTAGGATTCCGATTATAGTTTAAGGTACACTATTAATTAAGGGCTTCTGGAGCTTCTGGAAGCGAGGAAGATGGGGCGTCCAGAGACACTGCTGTCAAGGACCAGTCTGTCCACACCAGAGTTCAGCTGAGAGTAGGTCAGCTCCACAGAGATCTTCCAGGTACGTGCGGTGTAGGGCATCATGGCCACAAGCATCGTGCTGCTTGTTTCTGGGTTCGGGGCTCCTTCGGCTTAGGGTGTAGGATTTAAGGTTTCGCTGCTTCTGCACGTGTCGACAGTCATTTGACAGAAACGAGCTAGGTGTTCCTGTGCTCGTGGCCCGAGCCTGGGCTCAAGTCCAGCGGACACGGACCTCTCGAGACCCCGTGCAGCCGGGCGAGGGACACTCCGGTCATCAATCATCATCATGAAAACTCTCCTCAGAGACGGGTCGCATTGACTCCGGCGCCCTCAGTATCAGTGGAGATTATTGAAACCATTACTTCCTAAAAACCTAGCCTACGGCTCCATGTGCACAGATAGTTTATACTTAGGCCTTAAAGTACTTATATAGGGACCCCTTTAAGGCCTAAGTGTATCTACCATAAAGGTACATGGAGCCTTCGGGCTAAGAAACCTAAACTTACTCGCAGAAACAAAACCTTGAAGCCGCCCGAAGTAGATCCTCGGGGTTGCCAAGCACCCTCGCCCAGAAACAGAACCTTGAACCCAGAGAGCCCAATACCCCTTAATTAAGGAATATAGCTTAAATCACAATATGAAGCCCTATATAATTTAAGCCATATTCCTTAATTAAGGGGTATTGGGCTCTCTGGGAAGTTAGAAGCCCTCCTAAAGTTGCCAAGCATCTCACACCTAAACCCTAAACCCCTAAACCCTAAACCTTGCCCATCGCGGATGGAGAGTAGGAGGCTTTAGGGGAGGTGTGGCCTGCAGGGAACTTCCCGCACCCAACCTTCGGTGATCTCATCTGCGAGGAGATCATCTTACTTGAACACTAAACATATTGGGGAAAAATATTTTTTCCCCCAATATGTTTAGATCTTACTTAAACTGAGTTGTCCTTTAAGCCCTTGGGGAGTTGCTTACTATAATGGTTCTCTACAAAATAGTAGGGGCAAATTAAAAAAATAAAAACAGATACCAAATGACAACGCAGCAAAGGATCATGGGACTTAGAAACTAGGGTTTGGGATAGGGTAACTATACCCTTCTCAGCTACTCGTCCTTACTTACCACTTCCTCTGAGCCTCCAACTGAGGGATCTATAAGGGGAACCAGAGGCAGGGATTTACTGCCTGATCGTTTTATTGGGCCTTCGAGGGTTTGGTAAGACAAATGATAATTTTATTACAACGGTTTTGGAAGGACTTAGAGGGTGTCTAGACGGTCTAGTTAAATTTAGTGAGACTGTTGATGGACAAAATCCTGCATGACCCTAAGGACTCTAAACGATGGGAACTATGGTATATTCCTTATAATGGGTAATGCAGGATTTTGTCCATCAACAGGACAAGCCCTAAGTTCCTTTCAGGGTTCTGTAAAAAGGCCTGCAGACGCAGGGTTCAGGATCTTAATCGGTCAAATCCTTAGGCCCTTCTGTACTGCGGTTGATGATATAAATCTGCTTTACCCATAATAAAGAATAAACCACAATTCCCATAGTTTAGGGTCCTTAGGTAATGCAGGATTTATATCATCAACACTGCCACAGTCACTTCTTTAGAAAGTCGGGAGTGTGCGAGCTTCTTGGTTCTCTTTCAAAGAGCCTTCAGGGAAGGTTTGGGGTTTAACACCTCAAACCTACCCAAAGACTCCAAAACCCCCTTAACTAATTCAGGAAAAATACTTTAAATCACAATGAGGGTCCCGTTACAATTTCAAGTCTTTGGCTGAAATAAGCGATTTGGGAGACTCTGGGTACTCAAATCTCAGTGTTCTGCACCAGGAGAAGCATGACCCCGCAAGCCCTACCTAGGGATCCAAACACCTGCCGTGCTAGGGGTGTTTGTAGGGTCAGGGGCTACAGGTAAGACCTGGACCCTGAACCCTTGAAATTACCTTGAACCCTCACCCCGAACACTCACAAAAAGCCCTCAAAGTAAATCCTAGCCCGGACGAGTGCCAGCCTGCAGAAGCATTTGGTTCCTGCGCTGCCAAGCTCCGTTTAGGGCTTAGCCTTTCTATGGGGGTGTAGTAGAACCAGGGATAGCTTACTTAGATTGAGGTCTGCAGAATAATGCTCCTGCCTGGTATTAAAGGCTCAGCCACATGATGCTCAAGACTTACATGAGATCGACTCAGGCCTGTAGAGTCTATACTGGAGCCAGTTCCCTAAGGGTCCCTGTGCCCAAATAAACATACTTTGAAAACAGAGCACCTATATAGGGACTACTTTAAGGCCAACATTTACGGTATACACTCTTTGGGCACATGTACCCTTAGCGCTCAGGAAACCCTGAGCCACAAGGGTTTAGGATGAGATAGCACTAGGACAGGGCTCAGGTGTGAGTATGTCTTTGCTGCTGGCTTTTGGGAGAGAGTGGGCTTAGGGTTTAGGGTTTAGAGCCTGCTTCTAGGTACCCTGTTGCCAGGCTTAAACCTTGAGTGAAAGAGCTGAACAACGGGGGAAGGAGACAACGATGAGGGGCATCATGAGGCTGAACAAGATTATGGTGATATGATGGCGGTGGGGACCAGCTTTACTTCCAAGGGGAAAAAGAGAGACCCTTAACGGGGACCCCTGCCCTATAATGGGCCATATAATGGGTATATTAATGGCTATATTATGGGTATATACCTAGGGATCCTTATTAAGGGTCCCTCCTTTTACCCTTGGATTACTGCCATAGCCAGCAACATTGCTGTCGCTGCTACCCTCGACAGAGACAGACAGCCAGATAAGCCGCTGACAACACTACGGTTGATGATAGAAATCCTGCATTACCCATAATAAGGAATATACCATGATTCCCATAGTTACCATAGTTTAGGGTTCTTATGGTAATGCAGGATTTATATCATCAACACTACCACATCAATGCAACAACAACGCAACCGCAGCTACTGCTCCTGCTGCTGCTCCTTCTGCTGTCCCTGCTCGTACCACTACGACGACGACGACTTGTAATTACTTACAATAATGACTCTGCTTCGATGGCTTCCGCTCTGCAAGCTCTCTGGTGTCCTGGCCAATGGGATCCCATGGAAGCACACTGACCGTACCTTCCAGTTTAGGGTTCAGGGTTTGGGGCTTAGGGTTTGGGATCCCATGGAAGCACACTGACCTTACCTTCAGTGCCCAGGAGCCCAGACGGAAGATCAAATGGGGCCCAGTACATAGCTGATGTCATTGGGATAGCTGCCTGTCTATCTCTATGTTTTAGTTGCTGAGATATATATGAACAACAGATGTACATAGATATACAAGCATACAGATATGCAGGTGTGTATATCGATCTTTCCATCTATATGGACCTTATATATATACACATACACATATATATATATATATATATATATACATATGTCGGCATGCCAGGATGTTCAGGAATGACAATACAACGTCTTGAGGCTCCAAATCCCTCGCCATGGGAGCCGACAGACACTCGGTTTTGAGTGTTCAGATATGCGGCCGTTCAGGACTTAGGGGTTAGAGGGTTTAGGGTTTGGGGCTTGTGGCTTTGGGGGCTTAGGGTTTTACGGTTTAGGGGTTTAGGATTGTTTAGGGTGTAGGATGGTTCAGAGTTGAGGGACAAGCGGCTCCTGATGCTCAATTCACTTCGCCCCTCCGCAAATCAAACCCCTTTAAGCCCGCAGGTAGAAGCCCCGGTAGACCAAAGCACATCCCGGAACCCTAAACCGTAAACCTTAAACCCTCTCAGGTTTCAACATCTTGGGCTAGCTTTGCTTCCAGCTGTACACTCCGCCCACAATGTAAAATCCAACGAGCAATCGTCCTTGTAGGGTTTGGTGCTCGCTGAACAACACCCCCCCCCCCCCCCCCCCCCCATAGCTTTCGAAGGACTTACCCAGAGGCCCCATAGTAGTGCCTTTTTTGGGATTACCTTATAGGATTCTGTATATGACCCCCCAAAAGGAACTACTTAGGGGCCTTGGGGTAATAAGAAGTCATATTGGAGGAGTCCTTAGCGATACTGACGGGTAAATTTTTTGAATTAAGTACCCTAAAACCCTGAACCCTGTTACTAAGCTCAGCGGGAAGGGCTTCAGCAGGGAGGAGTGCCAATGAAAGTACCCACAGATACAGCTATCCAGCTATCCTGCCTGTACCCAGAAGTATCGCATGCACGCCATAAAACTCGACGGCATTTGCAATGAACTGGAAAGATCCACAAATTTTGTGAAACCAGTACAAACCTTGAGCACACCACCGTGTTAAAACACCAGCGAAGCCTCCCAATAAACGCCAACACCCACCTGTGCTATAGGCCCTAAACGGCCGTGCACCCCTTTACCCGTCACTCAAAGAAAGCCCTTATTAACCACATGGACAACCCAAACACAGCCCCTTCACATCCTGCAAAGCCCCTACTTACCCCTACAACAACCTTGTACTCAAGCCCTCCTGAACCCCTAAACCCTGCCTTAACCTGCCGAAACCCCATAAATTCCATATTGGGGTTTATAATACGAACCTACAGAAAGGTAGGGTTTGGTAGGTTAAGGTAGGTTACTGTACCCTGGAGCCCCGAAACCCGTCGACCGCCCCCCCTGAGCCGAGCCGGGGCCCGCGCTGCAGGGGGAGCTGCTGGGCTCTTCGTTGATGGGATCCCAAGCCAATTTCTTGGAGGCCGCCTGCACCAGGTGTCGTTGTTCTTTCCGCTTCGTTTTCCCTAAGGCCTAGAGCCTAAACCCGTAAACCCCAAACCCCTAAACTCTGCACACTCCTGTCTCAAACTGGATGTTGCAGTTTCTAGAGCGTCAAGCTTGTTTTGGCTTCAGGGGGTTTAGATTTGCAGGGTCTTAGGCTCGTATAAGGTTTAGCGTTTACGTAGGGAATAGGGTTTAGGGAACAGGGTCTGGAGTTTAAGGTTTGGGGAATAGCTACGTACTAGGGTTTAGGGAACAGGGTTTAGGGTTAAGGGATTACCTTAAGGACCAAATGTCCCTTAAAAGTCGGGGCCCTATACCCTGATACTATGAAGCCCTATATGGTATATGAACCCTAAACCCTTTTAGGGTTCATTTCGTCTTTAAGGTATTGCTTAGGGTTCAGGGTTTAGGAGGCATGCAGGAAGGCTTCGGACCGGATTACAGTTTTCTGGGCTCTGCGGTCGCGGGTTCTAGGATTGTTAGTACTTGGGGCTGTAGGGCCTTAAGGTTGTTCAACCCTAGACCCTAAACTGCAGGGTTTAGGTTTTAAATTTAGGGTTTTAGGATTTTGGGGATTTGGGGTCGCATGAGCAGGCTGAAGGCATTCGTGGTTTCCAGGGACTCCGGCGGCTGTCTACTGATACTGTTGGTATAGACTTCAGGGTTTAGGGTCTGGGGATTTCGGGTTTATTGTCTCGCGCCTGCGATGCTTGAAGGATGATGGCTGTTAAGTAGGATTAGAACAAACTATGCGTTCGATACTGAGAGACCCTGGCCCTAGATTAAACCCCACCCGCCAATGCACATGAACCGCCAAACACGCTGTGGCATTGGATGAAACTGTCCCCCGAGTGCAACTCGGGACACTCGCTTATCGGGATAAAGAAACATCATTCCCTTCTAGTGTTCACCTGCATCTGCAGTTTCTTCCATGTGCCAGGCCCCGATAATGAAACTTTAAGCCTAACAACATCCGAAATCTGGCTATGGATCGGACCAGACTTTGCCAAACCTCTAAGGACAGGTCCTGCCCATCGCCCCGATCGCCCCTAGCAGCCTCAAATTGCTTGTGCATCAGCCACATAATACTCTACGTTAAGCCACCAGAACCTGTTTTTGTGGGTCCCTATGAATTCCATGTTAGGATTTTGTAAAAAGAACCTGCAAAAAAGTAGGGTTTGGTAGGTTAAGCTATGAACCAACAGACAACCAGGATGTACATCACAAGCCCAGCAGCGATCGGGCTCAACCGTATGCCGTTCAACCTTCAATAAACACCCAAGCCCTAAACGGCCCTAAACCCTACCTTAACCCTGAATAACCTACCATTTTAGGGTTCCTTGTATGATTTCCTTATATAAGTCCCCAAGAAGGTAGGTTATCCCGGGTTAGGGTAAACCCTGAACCCGAAAAGTCAGATCCCCTAAAGCCTGCTGACAAACTTCGCTGCTTCGACCCCGCCCCCCAGATCCCCTCGAGGATCCAGAAAGTAGATCCCCTAATTGGGGCCCTATACTACTTTGGGTACCCTAAAAGGGACCCTAATTGGGGTTATGGTACTTACTAAGTCTAGTAAGACTAAGTCCCCCGACCCTCCAAGTATACTACTTTGGGTACTTTATAGGAACCCCCCATTAAGGGATCTACTTTTTGGATCCTCCCGGCGGTCTGGACAATTTTGCCTAAACCCTCTGTTGGCCACAGCGACCCTTCTAGTAGTTTAGCGCCCTTGATGGCGATAATCCAAGGGTAAAAGGAGGGACCCTTAATAAGGACCCCTAGGTATATACCCTAAATATAGCTACTATATACTCATTATATAGCCCATTATAGGGTAGGGGTCCCCATTAAGGGTCCCTCCTTTTCCCCTTTGAGATAAGGGCACCCGGTAGTTGATACAGGGCTGTCGGGGTTTGGGGTTCTTATGAGAATTCGATTACGGTCGTGGGGTATACTGCAGCATAGGTACACTATGGCTATGGAACCCTACAGCATGGTATGGCTAACGCTTCAGGCCCCCATATCAAGTTCGGACGTCGGGTGCCCTAAAACGTCCAAACCCTAAAACTTAAATACGCGAAGCCCGGATGCCCCCTAAGTTTTGCCCCACAGCCCTAGGAAGCCACATACTTATTACCCAAACCCTGAAGCCTGAAACCTCAAAGCCCTTTGAACACAACTGCATCTAACAACCCAGAGACTCCAAAACCCCTTAATTAAGGAATATACCTTAAACCATAATAGGGATCCTAATATGATTTAAGGTATATTCCTTAAGTAAGGGGTTTTGGAGTCTCTGGGAACACTAGAACCCTACAGACCGAAACCTACCAAAACCCTGCTAACAACCCTAAACCCTAAACCCTAAACCCTAAACCCTAAACCCCCACACTCTGTAGAACCCTGGAAAGCTCCAAGAAGCACCCCCGTTATAGAGCCCCGGTTTAGGGTTTAGGGTTTAGGGGTTTAGGGTTTAGGGTTTAGGGTCCGCTGATTTTCACCGAAAGCCAAAACTACACAAAAAAACACCATAGAACCCTGTCCAGAACCTTAGTTGCTGAGATCATTAGCCCCCCAAAAGTGTACTCTTTTAGCTTTATAGTGGGTAGTACTATCCCCAGAATGTAAAGTGTATCCACTCAGCTACTACTTGGAGGCAGGGATATTAGCCTATAGAACCCTTTAAAGGAACCCTAGGTATTCCTTATTCTCCACTCAGCTACTAAGGAACCCCAAAACTAGGATACCCAGTAACCTAAGAATAAAAAGGCCTCTTTTCTTGGTATTGGGTAACTTTATAAGGAACCTAGGACTACAAAAAGGGAATGAGGGTATTACTGGGCATCCTAGAGAAACTAATACCTTATATATAACTACAAGTCCTGAAGAAGCTAGGTCTTTTGGGGTTTAGGGCTTCTAAGTTTGAAAACTTGGGGTTATATTGGGTTTTGGCATCCTAGAAAACCAAACCCCCTTAAGCCTAGAGCCTAAACCCGTAAACCCCAAACCCCTAAACTCTGAACACTCTTATTATCCACTTAGCTACTAAGGAAACCCCAAAACCAAACCCCCTTCCCAGAGACTCCAAAACCCCTTAACTAAGGAATATACCTTATATCATAGTAGGATCCCTATTATAGTTTTATAAGGTATATTCCTTAATTAAGGGGTATTGGAGCGTCTGGGTTCGCCCAGCCTTCGCCGGGCTCCGGCTCCCCATGTTCGTGGGGGAACCCGCCGTCTGCCCCGACATCTCCTGCTTGGAGGGTCGGGTCTTTAGGGGACTTATAAGGGGCTCCTTTAAAGGGATCTATAGGGATTCTATAAGGGTATAGGGTTTAGGGTTTAGGGGACTTAGTAACTGGTTATTTTTCGGGACTTATAAGCACCATAACCCCAATCAGGGTCCCTTTTAGGGCACTTATAAGTCTACTTACTACCTACTTACTAAGTCCCCCGACATCTCCTGGCCCGGCATTTTTTGGGGGGACTAGGGTTTAGGGTGTAGGTTACAGGACCCCCCAAGGGACCTTTAATAGAGCCCTTATGGTGCTTAGTAGTGGGTATTTGGGGTATCTTAGAGGCTTACCAGCCCTGAGGGTCCATGTACTCATATAGTATATACATTGGCCTTAAAGTACTCACTATATAAGTATATTGGGCCCAAAGTATATACTATTTGGGTGCATGGACGTTTAGGGCAGGACCCCCCAAGGGACCTTTAATGGTGCTTAGTAGTGGGTATTTGGGGTATAGTAGAAGGTAGTTGGGGGGTCTAGGTAGGGGTTGGGGTTTAAGGGTTTAGGGGTTTAAGGGCTTAGGGCCAGGGTTTGGGGCCTAGGATTTGGGGTTTAGGGTTTCGGGTTCGAGGTTCGGGGTTTAGTGTTTGCTCCAATAACCTACTGCTTTAAGGAGTGCTGCCTTGCAGCTATGTAAGGGGTCATAACCTACCATCTTGTTGGCTTTAAGAGTTCAGGGTTTAATTGGGGGCATACTAGGGTTTTAGGGTTTAGGGTGTCGAGCTGCGCTTACGCTTTAAGGCTTTGAGGCTGCGGGTTGCCTTAGGGGTTTCAGGTTTAGCTTGTGTGGCGCCTGTGTCGGGCTTTTGTAAAGGCTTTGTGATGCTCCTTTCTGTAAAGAGGCTTCTGGTGCCTTAAATTTTTCAGGCGTCGTTGACCTGGCTTGTTTCTTCCAGTGCTATAAGGGTTCAAGGAGATTCTACAATGGTCTTCTTCAAGGGGCCCTTATAAGTGTGGCCGCAAGGATTCTGAGAGCGTTCCCTTCAGATCCGTTCAGGTTATGTTAAATTGTTTTTTATTATTGGGTCCTCGGCATTCCCACAAGGAGTGGGCTGTTCTAGCTTGCAGTATAGCTTCCGCTACCTCAGGACTTCTGGAGAAACAAGGCCTAGACACACTATGAACATGCATCCTCTTTCTGTTCACCCCGTAGCACCTCCGATGCTTCGACTTTGCTGTTGAAACAAACTTGACTGACAGTTGTGGAGAAGAAGTCATTCCGAAAGGCGCCCAGGGACTTCGGTTTCACCTGCTCAGTGAAGCCCAAGGGAAATCATCGACTGAAGGCAATGGGTCGGAGAGCGAGGGGTCAGCTTTGTGTGCCCTTTCCCAAGGACCGCACTCCAGCAGGACATGCCAGATCTCAGCTCCAGAATGCAAGAAAACTTGTCAACCTCCCCAAGGGTCCAAGTACCCAATCATCATATAATCTCCGAAATCCTAACCTACATAGCTAATATCCTAAACACCGGTACCTGATTATAGGGTCTTTTGGACCCTTGGGGCCTCATTCGCACCAACCAGCCTTTTTGCCATAGAGCAAGCGTTCGGCTCGACATCACGGTTTAGGGTTTTGGGTTTCGGGTTTAAGGTTGAAAGTGCCGATCTGAGTCTGGCACATGTCTAGGGAACCAAAAAACCACATAAGCAAAAATTAGGATAGGGATATCCCATATAAACCCCCTTATCATGAGGCCCAATAAAGTAGTGGCATCCTCATAAAATGCATGTGCTTGTGTGGGTTTTTTGCGTCCCCAAATGTCAGTCATCAAACGGAGAACTGAGAAACTTGAAGCTGTTGGTCTGCAGGTACACTGTGGGGGTTTGGCTTTTGGGTTGCCAGTAGCACCTAAAGCATGAGGCTGCCCATGTTCGTACTAGTTGGTGTTAAACAGGGAACCCGAAAAGAAAAAGGGCAACTGGGTACTAATGTCGGAAACTCAGTAAGAAACCCTGGGCCTATAACCCCAAAATACTAGGATTCATATAATGAACTCAATACAGGCCCAAGGTTCCTTAATCAGGTTCTTACATCATTCTAGTACCCTTATAGATCCCTTCTAGTAACCCTTATAGACCCCTTTAAAGGAACCCTAATGATCAGGTTCCTACATTACTTGGAAACCTAGGTTTTGTGGGAAGAGAGGTCGGCGACCCAAGGAGTCGACAATCTTCATTTACAGAGCCTCAGGAATATACCTTATGATTTACTAGGATACCCAGTAACCTAAGAATAAAAAGGCCTCTCTTTTTGGTATTGGGTAACTTTATAAGGAACCTAGGACTACAAAAAGGGAATAAGGGTACTACTGGGCATCCTAGGGAATATACCTTATGATTTACTTGGAGGTTCATGGGTAGATATACGTGGTCATAAGTTACAAGCAGGGTAAGTCTACTATGGCAAAGATTTGGAAGCCTCCAAAACCCGAGTGGAGCCCTCTGGTTTTCCGAAACCCTAAAGTGTAAAGTTTAGGGCTTAGGGTTTAGGGTTTTGGGTTCAGGGTTTAGGGTTGTTTAGGGTTTTGGGCTCAGGGTTTAGGATTTCGAGTTTATCCCTAAACCCTAAACCCTGAAGTCCTGCCATGGGCATCCCATCCAGGTCATGTCACCGCTGGGCATCCACGCCATAACCTGCCCAAACGACTTTACCGGAAAGGTCCAATTTACCATGCATGCCCTAAGTAACCCTCGAATGATTCTGGAGTTCTGGTTATTGTTCTCACGTGGTCCAGCTCCTTAAGATTAAGATGTCAGGGACATTCCGCTTACTATCGCCTCATGGGGGGCTGATGGCTTAGGGAGTTTGGTTCTGAATGGGCTAAAGAGCTGCAAGTATTTCAGGTATAAGGCGGTTGATGAAATACATCCTGCATTACCCATAATAAGGAGTATACCATAATTCCCATAGTTTAGGGTCCTTGAGGTATTGCAGGATTTATAACATCAACAGCAGAGGGTATTTAGTTGGGGACTGCAGCCTCAGTTCCAGACTCAGAAGCTCAAGCATTAGTATGGTTTAGGGTTGAGTGCTCAAGGTGTGGCAGGGCGAACTTGAGGGGTGCACATTCAAGCGCGACCCTAAACCCTAAATCCTGTACCCTAAACCCTTCTGAAAGTAGGATTTCGGATAATGCTGCCTGGTGGTAGCCTCCATATCCATTGGGCGACCACATTGGCATTGGGCAAAACGCCATGTTTCCTCCGGGGTATGTCTCTGTCTATATTCGGGTCCCTTCTTGGGTCCCCAAAACAGTACAGAACACCCCTATAAAAAGGAACCCCCAGAGGAACCCTCATTTAGAGAACTACCCAATATGCATAGTTAGTACCTAGAGAGTCTTATGATGCCCTGGAAGGTCAAATCCTGATTTAGGGCTTAAAGGGTTTAGGCTACGGAATCATGCACAAACGTCTCTGAAACTACTGCTGCAGACCAAGCTATCAGATAGGCAAGGTCCCAAACGGTCCCAGGTACTGTTATGGGGGATACTTTCCCAAATCATAATAAGAATTCCTAGTACAGAAAACCTACATTCTACTATACAAGTACTTTGGGCCCTAACCCAGAGGGTCCAAGTACTCTCTATCCTGGGACTTTAGGTCCTTTCCAGGTATCAAAAACCATAAATACGGACGACTTGGACCCTTAGGGGTTAGGGGTTAAAGGTCAGTGCTAACCAGTGGTTTCGGGGTTCCCTTGGCTCTTTAGCTCCTTATTTAACAGGGATTATCAACATCCCTGGCTCCTTAGCTCCCCCAATATCAATGGCTAATCAGGATCTGGGTTACCCTACATTCTACTATACAAGTACCCTAAACCCTAAACCCCTAACCCTAAACGAGGTTAAAGGTCAGGATCTGGGTTGGTGGGTGAGTGGATTTGCTTGGCGGAGATATCATCAAGGCCAAAGCCTCGAGATAGCGAGTCCTTGGAGGGTCTTTAGGGGACTTAGAAAGTCTGGGGCTCCTTTAAAGGGGAGTCTATGGGGTTCCTTTAAAGGGCTCTATAGGGGCACTATGGGGTTTAGGGTTCAGGAGTTTGGGTTCAGTACTTAGGTAGTAAGTAGACTTATAAGTACCCTAACAGGGGCCCTAATTGGGGCTATGGTACCTTACAACTAACTAAAATGACCAGTTACTATTTGCCCTAAACCCTAAACTCTATACCCTTATAGAATCCCTATAGATCCCTTTAAAGGAGCCCCTTATAGTTACTACAACTAACTAAGATGACCAGTTACGAAGTCCCCCCCGGCCCTCCCAAGTCTAGCCTTGACTCAACACCGTAACAAGGGCCCCTCGACCTTACGGTTTAAGGGTTTAGGGTTTAGGGGGGTTTAGGGTTTAGGGTTTAGGGTTTAGAAGGGTTTAGGGGGGTTTAGGGTTTAGGGGTTTAGGGGTTTAGGGTTTAGGGGTTTAGGGGTTTAGGGTTTAGGGTTTAAGGTTTAGGGGGGTTTAGGGTTTAGGGTTTAGGGGTTTAGGGGTTAGGGTTTAGGGGGGTTTAGGGTTTAGGGTTTAGGGGTTTAGGGTTTAGGGGGGTTTAGGGTTTAGGGCCTTCAGCCCAAATCCTAAAGTCCTAAAACGGTAAAGTATGCCTTCCCAAAGATGCCTGAGCGCTCTTGTAAAGCAGGCTTGCTCAAAGGCACCTGGCCCCCATTGTGTTGTGGGCGAAGTGGACGCCACCCTTCCTGCGGTGCCTTCAAGACAAGGCGTTACATATTACAAAGTAAGAGCACCAAACACATCGTCACGGCTGTAAAGCCTGGCACTCGAATGACGATGATGAACCTGCACCGCTCTGTTATCCTCGCAAATGCAAAGCTAATTGGCCCACGACAGAAGAGTTGTTTTGCAGCTGTGAAGGGTAAAGTTCTGAACCTGCTCGGCAGAAAATTTGCCCCATTGAGCCAGCAGGTGCCGCAAAGTTGCCCATCTCACCATATCTCATGGGAACAAAGAGCTCATCTTCATTAGAGTGAAAAAGCAAAGCATCAGGTTCTACCGAGCCAGCCAAGCGAGCGATACGGCACCACTCATTTTTCAGTAAAGTCAGCCATTCAGCGAACCGGTACTATCAAACCATCAACCTCTCCAGAATTTCGAAACCTAGCTTGGTTCGTAGTTCCCAAACTTCGTAGTTCCCACACCCTAAACCCTGAAGCCCTAAACCCCCCCAAAAACACCCTAAACCCTAAACCCTAAAACCCTAAACCCCAAAACCCAAGACCCTGAAATCCTAAGTCCTAAACCCCAAACCACAATAAACCCCTAAGCCCAACAAAAAAACACAAACAAAAACAGACAACTCATGTCCTGGAGCCATCCATGGCATGAAGGACGAACCCATGTTGTCACACGGCTGTCCTTGATGGAGAACTTGGGGCTTCAGGGTTTACAGGGTTTTGGGTTTAGGGGGATTAAGGTTGAGGGTTTTAGTGGTGTTTTGTCTCACAGTTTTACTCTAGAGGCTAGTGAGTCAAGTGCTTCAGGGTTTCGGAGTTTGGCTTGCAGGGTTTTAGTGGGGTCTCAAGGCTTGGTCTAGCGTCTAGAGTCTAGTGCTTTCAGGGTTTCGGAGTTTGGTGTGACAACCTCGCTACTCTAGCCTACTTGTTGGCTGTCATGGGAACTAAAGGTTAACCTTTTTAGTTATATAGGGGTTATATTTATATAGGGACTATACTACCCCAAAATGGTTAAAGGTTACCTACTCGACTACTGGGCTAGATGGGTTCATGAGCTGACTTTCTGGGCGCTGCCGAGCCACTCATCTCGCTGTCGTTGCTGTCCTCCATGGTGTGCCTGCATGCTTAGGGATCTAAGAACTCATACATTTAGGCTTTTGGGCCACCAGACCAAACTATTTGTTTGGTTGTCAACAATATCGTCCCTTTTGGGACCCTATTACGCTACACTCTGCCCTCAAGTCTCTAGCTAAAGTATCATGGGACTTAGTACCTAAGCCTACGAAGATAATACTTCGAGTTTGCGCACCATGATCAGGGTACTACCCACCAAAAACACAAACGCTGGCGTTGGTCCGTCCTTCGTAGGGGTCCGATAAGACCGTGTTAGCACCATGCCGTGTGTTAAAGCTCTAAGACCTCGAACGCCGAACCCTGAATCCAAACGCCGAATTACACTCCGTACAGAATCTGGTCAGAGGCCTTTGTCAAACCTTGTAAAGCACTCGACCACCTCCTCTACACCCTCAACTCTTATCTAAGGTCCCATGAGGAAGACCGGAAGACCCTTCTGGCAGCCTTTATAGACCCCTTGAAGCCTTCGGAACCCGTCACGAACCCTATACAGTAGCCCTTACAGGAACCTTCATTCACAAGAAGTTTTAAAGAAACCCTCAAGGAACCCCATATTATAGTAGCCCTTAAAGGGACCCCTAAGGAGCCCTTTACAGGGAACTCTTAAAGGAACCCTGCGACCTCGATTGAGGTTATGGTTTAAGCTATATATTCCTGAATTAAGGGGTATCGGGCTCTCTGGGAACGCCAACAGAAATGCTCTTCCTATACAACCCTATACAACCCTTACTGTAGTAGCCCTTAAAGGAACCCTTAAGGAGCCCTCTTAAAGGAACCCCGAGACCTCGAATCCTTAGGGACCCAACAAGCACATAAGCATACGCCTTATTAGAGGGATATCCCTACCTTATTGGGGTTCATTTTAAGGGGGCTTAAATGGGATATCCCTATCCTGATTTTGCTCATGTGCTTGTTTGGGCCCTCGAATTCGGTGCAAGCCGAGCGGCATGGACCAGCTGCTGTCGCAGCGGGACCAGCGGCCCTCCAGTTGCCTCGGATTTTTGGGTTTTTGGCACTGTGAGCCATGTTTATTTTTTTGCTTTTCGGTTTCAGATTTCAAGCATAGTTTTCATTTTAGGGTTTGGCACTTTTTAGCCTTTAGGGTTTGGCCCTTTTAGCTTTGTTTTGTTTTTAAAAATGTGTTTGCTTGCTTTTGGTCGTAGTAGTAGCAGTAGTAGTAGCAGTAGCAGTAGCAGTAGTAGTAGTAGTAGTAGTAGTAGTAGTAGTAGTAGTCGTAGTCGTAGTCGTAGTCGTAGTCGTAGTCGTAGTCGTAGTCGTAGTAGTAGTAGTAGTAGTAGTAGTAGTAGTAGTAGTAGTAGTAGTAGTAGTAGTAGTAGTAGTAGTAGTAGTAGTAGAAGGTATTAGTAGTAGTAGTAGCAGCAGTAGTAGTAGTAGTAGTAGTAGTAGTAGTAGGTATTATTATAATTATTATTAGTAGTAGTAGTAGCAGTAGTAGTGATGGTAGTAGCCCCTCTACAATCCTGGTCCCCCACCACGAGAAAACCGCAAACGGAATACAATGAAGCCCCTCCCCCAAAGCTCCGCATGAGCTGCTCTGCAGCGGCTTCGTCTGGGGCTCCGGAGGAGCCTGTCTTTGCAGCTTGGGAGCCATCAGCAATCGGGTTTATAGGGGGTTTTAGGGTTTAGGGTTTGTGGGTATAGGGTCTAGGATTTGGGGTTTAGGGTTTAGGGTTTAGGGCTCTTTCAAACGCGATTTCCTTGTCTAGACCCAAGTCTAGACCCAAGAGTAACCTAGGAATAAAAAGGGTGCCCTTTTTGTTTAAGGGGGGTTAAAAGGAAACCTGACGCCTGAAACAGGGAAATAAGAGCCTACTCTAGGTCATAGTAGCACAGGTTTTAGGGTATCGGGTTTGTAGGGGATTATAGGTTGGGGATCTTTGTAGGGTGCGTATATGGTTTATAGAGAGGTTTGTATAGGATCTTATTGGCAATTTGTGGTTTTAGGGTTCCTTGAAGGCTCAATCCATGGGCTTTTGAAGGGTGTAGAGCTGTGCAGGACATAGGCTCTTGGGTGTTAAGGGCTTGGAGGGTTCAGGGTCTGGCGTAATCATATCGTTGGTTTGCGGGGTTTAACTTTTAGGATCATCGCAGCCCCAGTAGCGATCGTGCACGGCATCTGTGTTTGGTTGCAGTTGGCAAGGCTCCAGCATCCACAGCTACTGCATCGATGGTATTCAAACTATCGGGGACCTCTTGAAAAGCCAATCGGTTCAATTCTCTGGAATCTCAGAAACGAAGAACCTCGTTCAAAACCCAGCAAAAAAAACAGGATCTGTATTGTAAGGACCCCGTTGAAGATCCTTCTAATGGGATCGGGTGTCACGTGGTCTAGGCATAGGCTTTGGGATATCGTGAAATCTAAGGTTCAGAGATTTGGTTGAGGGAGTAAAGGGTGTAGGGCTTCTGGCTTACGGTTTGAAGTCTATAGGATAAAACCATTAGCTGTGCTACTGCCGACTAGGACTTTGTGTGCACTTTTGGCGGCCCACAGTAGTCGTCCACCCAAGCACCGACACTAAAACCTTAGAAGCCCTCAGCTAGTAAGCTCCCAGGCTAAACCCCAAACCCGAACGGTGGATGATATAAACCCTGCACTACCCATAATAAAGAATATACAAGAAATCCCATAGTTTAGGGTCCTTAAGGTAATGCAGGATTTTTATCATCAACAGAAGTACCGACACTGAACCCTAAACTGTAGGCATTTTGGCGAACCGAACTGCGAGCCGCTACCGTCAACCTCCCACATGAATGACTGAATGAATGGTTTTGGGTTTAAGGTTGAGGGTTTGAGGTTAGTTAGGCTTAGGGTTTAGGGTTTAAGGGCCTACAAGTCCAAGTCGACTCAAGGTTTGAACTCTAAAGCCTGAACCTTAAAGCCTAAACCCTAAAAGCCCTAGACCCTAAAACCCTAAACCCTACAACCCTCAACCCTAGACCCTGAAACCCCAAACCCTAAAACACTAAACCCTACAGCCCAAACCCTTAAGCCCAAACCCTAGAAGCCTAAACTAAACTCCAAGCCCTAAAACACTAAACCCCACAGCCCAAACCCTAAAGCCCAAACCCTAAAGCCTGAACCCTATAGCCGCCCTGCCTCCGTCTTGGCTTCGGACCTCCCCCTCACTGTGAGCATACCTCAGCTTACTTAGAGGTTCAAGGGTGGTTCTAAGTAGGGTTAATTATGGGGTTCGTTTAAGGGTGCTATAGTTTTGTTTTTTGAGCGCCTTTTTCCGTCTTGCCTGGTGTGGGGGTTAGGAAGCAAGGTTCAGGGCTTGGGGTAGTTATACGTGGGGTTGTAAGTCGCCAACAATGGGTTATAGTTGTAGTTGCCCCACTTAATACCCCACTTATAACTGCCCATGAGCCTCCAAGTAAACCAGGATCACTTAGAGCTTTAGAATTGTAGGGCCTTAGGTGTGTGGTCGATTTGAGGCTATAAAGGGTTCTAATGGGTTCTAGTTTGAGGCTTTCGTGCTTAACGAGTTTGGTGGGTCCTATAGTGCAGGGCCCTCAAAGTGTAAGCCCTGACTCCAACTCACCAGACCTTGCAAGCTGTCGATGGGCCATAGAGATGCATGACACCATTGGGGCAATCGAGCCCGTTCCTCAGTTATCGGAACTGCCCTAAACCCTATGCACCGGTCACCAGGATCCACCGAAGTATGAGACTGAAATCCCAAGCAAAACCCCAAAAACTCTTACAGCTCCCACAAAAGTCTTCAAGCACAATTACTTATTCACAATTATTGGTCTGGCTCATTCGAAACACTCCCAGCAGCAACATGGTAGAACCAGCATAGCATCAGCAAAACAAGCGCGCAGCAAGAACCGCATACCCATAGCACTACAGCAATGACACCGCCAATGTAACAAGAAGCCTGAAGAACAATACACCACTAGTCCCGCCTTTCCTCCTTGCGCGGTTCGCTCGTAGCACTGGGTGTAAGAGGTGAACACTGCTCCCGCGGCTTGCTCCAGAGCCGGGATAGCCGCTGATGCCTCCTGCATGTGTGCGGCGGCTTGGCCGCGACCTGTGAACGACAAGACGTGGAAGACGAGTGGCCGATGCTGGTTCCACAGGTCCGCCAACGCACTGATTGTGCGCTGGCTCCAGGCACCACGCTGGAGGCCAAGATCCAGTGTTTTGTGCCAGTCCCACACAATGGAAAGTGTGGGGGGGCGCTGCCCCACCTGCCCCTAAGGGCCCATGTACCCAAATAGTATATACTTTAAGCCCAATGTACCTATATAGTGAGTACTTTAAGGCCAATGTATATACTATATCAGTACATGGGCCCTTACGGAGCGGTAGTGGCAAGCACGTCATACGAAACACAAGAAGGACCAGTCCTGTTAAAAAACACATCTCTGGCATGAAGCAAACTCACCGCTCTTAAATCACAGCTTACGGCCGGAGTGATTAGCTTTAGGGTTTAGGGTTTAGGGTTATTACTCTATCGCACTCCAGTTCTCATGCTTAAGATCTAGATGTACTGTAAGCTAACATGACAGCCTAGATAACGAAGCTTGTTGCACTACGAATTATAATAAGGACTCGTAAGGAACATGATAACGAATCCTAGACCCCGAACCCCAGAAACCTAACTAAGGAACACTAAGAACCCGAAACTCTAAACCCTAACATTCAAATGTCGCACTAAAGAGAACACTGCTACGAACCCCAAGCCCTGCACCTTAAAACCCTAAACCCTGGAGGTTCATTACCCTAAACGCTGAACTCCAGAAAGTTGGAATATGGTTTCAGGGTAGGATACCCTATAATTTACCATCAAAGGTTTAGGATAATCATATTCCAACTTTCTGGCTTTTACTTTAAACTTTAAACGCCGAACTCTTGACTCCTAGTTAGCATTCAACCTTGAAAGCTCCCTGCCAGAAGCGCTCAAGGTCCCAGACCTTCCAAAATCCCTTAATATACCTTAAATTATAGTAGGATCCCTAATATGATTTAAGGTATATTCCTTAATGAAGGGATTTTGGAAGGTCTGGGGTCTTTCGGATGCAAGATGCCGGCACGATGGGCCCTCCTCCGAATGAAGCCACCCGGTTTAGGGTTTAGGGTTTAGGGTTTAGGGTTTAGGGTTTAGGGTTTAGGGTTTAGGGTTAGGGGTTTGGAGTGAAAAGGTTTGGGTTTCTAGGTTTAGGGCTTAGGGTTTGGAGTGAAAACATGTGGGTTTCGAGGTTTAGGGCTTAGGGTTTCTCAAAGGGTTCCTTCGAAGGGGCCAATAAGGGTTCAGGTTTTGGGGTGTTCCTGCTCGGCGTTTAGGACTTAGGGTCTGAGGTTTGAGTTCTCCGGATGTAGGGTAGTGAGAGCATCGTTATTACTCTCGTCATCATCTCCATCATCATTGTCATCATCATCACCACAATCATCGACAACGACAGCGTCATCACCTTTTGTCATCATCCTCCTGATGGTGTGAGCAGTCCTGATACCATCACAGCAAACACTGCAATCACCACCACCGCCACCACCCTAAACCCCTAAATCCCTAAACCCTATAAGCTCTAAACCCCTAAACCCTAAACCAACACCAGCATCATCATCAGCATGACAACACCGGTATCATCATCCCCCGACCATCACCAGCTCAGCCGTTGATAATGTACGAACCTGATTAAGAAACCTTGGGCCTTTATTAGGGTTCCTTATATGAGTTCTACTATTTTGGGGTCAAAAACCCAGGGTTTCTTAATCGGGTTCTACATTACTAGAAGAAAGTCTCCTTGCACTCGCCGGTCTTGGCGTAGCTGCGGCCTCACTCGAAGCTTCTGCGGAACTGAGCATTGCAGCTTGAGAATATTTTGGGGGCCGGAACAACTGGTACTCAAAAATTTGTACTCCACTTCCATCACAGTCATAGTCCCAATATAGTTGCAGTGAAACTTGGAAACCTAACTCAAAACCCTATACTAACTATTACGGCCACAGTAGCAGAGTCCTTAACTAAAACCATCCCGAAACAACTATGTGGAGTTTCCGATAATGAGGGGTACCTTATTCTGGGGTCCTTATTATAAGGATCCTACCATTTAGGGTACTATTTTATATTAGGGTCCCCCCATTTTCCGAAACTCCCATGTGCAAACGACATGACAGCCTGGATTCGGTCACCACACGAACAAACCACCAAACTCGGAACCCCAATTCCTGGATCCTCAACTCTCAACTATACTGCTCAAACCCTCGAACTGCTCTACTCAACCCCGACCTCCACTGCACTAATTCCTAAACCCTAAACTAAACTCTAAACCCTAAACTAATCTCTAAACCCTAAACTAAACTCCAAACCCGAAACCGGAGGGTTTAGAGTTTAGGGTCTGACGCTGGCTTGAAAAAGCTGGGACTCTGGCACATGCGTGTCCTGGAGAGGTCGGGTTTCTCCTCGGTAGGTCGGTATCCATGTACCCATACAGAGATACATGAGCCCCAAAGTACCTATATAGGGACTACGTGACTACATTAAGGCCAATGTATATACTATATGAGTACATGGACCCTCAGGGGTACATTCGCAGCTCCATACGTGGACGGGTTAGGGCTCAGGCTTCAGGGTTTACCTGGACCCTAAGGAACCTACCTTTTTAGGGTTCCCTAATATGATTTCTTTGTACAAGTCCTTAAAAAGGTAGAATACTTGGGGTTAAGGTGGGGCTTAGGGTTAAGGGCTGCGGGTTGAGGGCTTACTAGGATGCCCAGTAACCTGGAAATAATAAGGGCTCCCTTTTCGGTATTGGGTACCTTTACGAGGAACCTAGGACGACAAAAAGGGAATAAGGGTACTACTGGGCATCCTAGCTTAGGGTTTAGGTTCAGAGTATAGCTTTTAGGATGATACTAAGGGTTGTTTAGGGTGTGGGGTTCAGGGTTTAGGGTACTAAGGGTTGGTGTGCAAGGGTTTTAGGGTTAAGGTTACTGTAAGGGTTGGTGTGCAAGGGGTCAGGGTTAGGGTTTCCAAACTTCCCTGTTCAGGGTGTATCATGCTACGGTTTGGTGTGCTGTGTCAGGATTTCGGGTTTATGGCACGATTAGGGGTTAGGGGTCCTAGGACTATAGCGATACAGTAGCGTTTACTTATGTGGGAGATTCCGAAAATAGGGGGCCCCCAATATAGTAACCTAAATAGTAGGATCCATCTTATAAAGACCCCAAACAATGGTACCCCCAATTTTCGGAAACTACCTTTTGTGATCAGTGGTTTGGGGCATTAGGCTTCTTGAGACTAGTGTTCCCATCTTCGGAGTAATTTTCAGGACCCAGGGAATTATCCAAACGACGCCATACACCGACATCACAGGTCCCTAAACCCTACTGTATGCTGTAGAGCTTCGGGAGCTGCCACCATATCTGACATGTTAGCGGCTTGTGCACCCCTTCGACAGGTGCAGGATGCAACATATGGGTCTCCGAAAATGGGGGACCCCAATATAGTAGCCTAAATAGTAGGATCCTTATTCTAAGGACCCGCAAATAAGGTACCCCTAATTTTGGAAACTCCCATGTAAACATGTAAAACTGAGGCCAGAGAAAAAGTGCTTGGGGCCCGGGAGCCCCGATCTCCCCATGTCCATGGAAATTTGCACACTAGACTAGACCCTACTTGGAGGGTCGGGGACTTAGTAAGTGGTTATTTTAGGGACTTATAAGTACCATAACCCCAATTAGGGTCCCCTTTAGGGTACTTATAAGTCTACTTACTACCTACTTACTAAGTCCCCCGACCCTCCAAGTAAACCCTGAATCTTAGAGCCTGCGAGCCCGAAGTCATCAGAACTGACACCAAGGCTCCATGTACCCATGTAGTATGTACTGAGGCCTTAAATAAGGACCCCTTTAAGCCCTGAGTACCTACTTTTATGGGTACATGGAGCCTTTGCGTGGCACAGCCAGGTCACGCGAAGTTGGGATTCGTTGTGGGCGAAATGGCACTCCTCGCCGCCTGGACGACTGCAGATTCGGTAGGGTTCATTCACGTGGAGGGTCGGGGGACTTAGTAAGTAGGTAGTAAGTAGACTATAAGGAGTTTGTCATTCAGGCTTTAGGGTGTGGGGTGTAGGGCCTCGTAGGGTTTATGATTTAGGGTTTAGGTCGGATAGTAGCACCACCAATCCACAAACAAGGCTCCGGCTACACAGTCCTCCTAGCTGTCAAGCCTTGTAAGCCTCTGCACTGGGATCTCAAAACCGTATATCCAAATGATTAAACAACGCTTTGGGTGTATGCTACTATAACTCTCAGAAGGAACCCTAAAAGGTGTCAACACTGTATCGTTCTCTATTACAGTGGACGTGTGCTATAAGTGCACCACCTGCTTGGAGGCTCATGGGTAGTTACTATAAGTGGGATTGAAAGTAGGGTAACTATACTTATAACTCATCTTAAGGGCCTTATAAACCTACTTGTAACTACCCATGAACCCTAAACCCTATACCCTTATAGAATCCCTATAGATCCCTTTAAAGGGCCCCTTAAAGGAACCCTTATAACTACCCATGGACCTCAAAGTAGCGCAAGCACGGAAGATGCTGCGAGGAACTGGCGAGCCCCTAAGAGGCAAACAAGTCGCGTATCCGGAGCCACAGAGTTCCCCCCCACAAGGACCCTAAACCTTACCTAGAGTAACCAAGGTACATTTAAAAGGGTAAATATGCCATTCATTAGTGTGATACCTGAACCCTAGCCTGGGCCTACTTTCTAAAATCCTTGCCCTAGATTTTAAACCCCTACATTGGTTACTGGAACCTTCTTTACGCAACCGAGCCTGGGAGTTCTTTCATCAGGCTCACGCAGTATCCTTACGGCCCAAACCCTAGAAAACTCTTAATGTAGGGGCTTTTAATGATTAGAATACGGTTTGGGGGGGCCATTACTCTATACTATAATTTTAAATTAAGGAACCCCCAAAACAGTATTGGTAATTGTTTAAGCCCCTACTACTATTACCTATGGAATTCAGTCCCCCTAAGCCATTATTAGGATTGACTTTGGGGGCCTAATTCCACATTGGTACTGTATGTGGACCCTCTTGGTTACCATAACATTGCAAGGCATCCCGGTAATATAACTTTATGTACCTTATTTACTCTGTAACATTGTTGGAGTCTTCGGGTAAGTCAATCCCATTGCTTTCACTGGATCTTTTCAATCTTTGATGGGGGATACTTGCACAAAGCATAACAGGCATTCCTGATATAGAAACCCTATATTCTTCACTATTCAGGTATCATGAGCAATAACTCGGGCGGGGCTTTGGGAACATGTTCTGTATAACTGTAGCATGGACGTTCCAGGAATGATTGGGATTTGTTTGCCAGCTTCTACAAAGTAACTCCATTACGGAACCCTTCCAGTAACCCTGAATAAAGTCTGTAGAGGAGCCCTGTATATAAGGGTATAACGGTGTACTAGTACTTAAGGAACTTAGGGAATCCAGGAGCCCCTTAACAATAAGGCTACCGTTGTTCATACGATTTGGCTTTGTTCAGGGAGCCCAGAAAGCAAAAAAAGCAAAGGGGTACTGCTGGGGAAACTATCAACCCTTGGTCTTATTCCTCCTGAGGCCCCTGCGATCGCAGTTCCCGGCCGCAAAGAAGCGGCAAAGGCTGGTGTAGCGGAAGGCTTCCTGTGACTTTAAAAGCCCCAAAACCCCCAGATGGGCACAAATTCACTGGGGCCTATAAGGTTCCGTACAACTTATAATGTAGGGTTGAGGGACCTTTCCGGGCTGCCTGTGGACATTCAAAAGATAGGATCCACTGGCTCCTGCACAACTTGACTACGCCGTGAACCCTCAAACTGCTATAATCCGAACTCTCAAAACATCCAAAAGTTGACATTCTCGTTTATAGAGCTTAAAGATTAAATCCCGAAGTAGGCACTTTGCTCGTAGTCTTCGGGACAGTGTCTGACGCTCATGCTATACACCTGAAAGCCTGATCCGTAGTGTTTGATCAAGGCATGGCGTGCGACTTGCTTGCAACCTCTTACATCTGAAATTTGCAGCGGATACGTGCTCTGAAACTTCCGTGCTCTTATCAACACTTTGTCAAGCCAAAGCAATCAAAGAGCATGCATGTCATGCACGATTGTATACTCAACTTGTAGTACAACCCTGCTGGGGAACTGGCCAAAAAACGCCCCAAACCTTGCTGCAATTACAATGCTTTAATTAAGCTAATGCCAGCGAATCCAAAGAATACCATATAGCATCCCAACACACACGCATTGGCAACGCATGCTGTGCCCCAGCTGCAAGTAGGTTGGACCCATGTACTCTTCGGGTAGGACGCTTGAAACAGCAGGGTTTGGGGGTAACAACTGCAACAGTAGGCTTTTGGAATCACAGGAATGTACTATAAACCCCAACACAAGCCACGAAGCACGAAGATGGCAGCATGAGGGTAAAGAGCATACTTAATCTAGGGGCCTCAACAATGAGAATGGGGTTTTGGCGCATATTAAAACTAAAACAGGGTTATAGGTGCCTTAATGATTGGACTGGGACTTTGGGGTATAGCAAAACCACTATCTGCTTATATGAAGAAGCCGCTTTATTACACTGAAACCAAGTGTTGGCCCTGGCTGAGTGTCAAGCCACTCAAACTTACTAAGGAATCCGACTGATTCTTGGTTTCTTTTCAGCAAATCCTGACCTGGAGATCCTCAATGTGCTCGCGGAACTCTTTGAATGATGGGAGGGGGAAGGGATTCCGTAACATGAACCCCTATTATGGGAACCCTAATCCCTACTAAACCCCCATAGGCCAAAACCCCTGTTGGCCTCCTATGATTGAATGCCTGGCCACGAGGCCGTGAAGCGGTGCTTGTCCCCCACTGCTTGCCCTTCTCAGCACCAGTGCCGGGGCCGCCAATGTGACCCCAGCTCATATGAAAAGCCTGCTTGGAGGGTCGGGGGACTTAGTAAGTGGGTAGTATGTAGACTTATAAGTACCCAAATAAGGACCCTCATTGGGGTTATGGTATGTATAAGTCCCTAAATTAACTAGTTACTAAGTCCCGCGACCCTCCAAGTGAGTCGGAGGTCCGCAGCCCAAAGGAGCCAAAGGACCATGACCGGCTCTCTGAGGTTTCCCAGGAGGACACCAAGATGGGGAGCGATGGCATTGTCGCCTTCCCAGAGACTCCAAAACCCCTTAATTAAGGAATATATCTTAAACCATAATAGGGATCCTATTATGATTTAAGGTATATTCCTTAATAAAGGGGTTTTGGAGTCTCTGGGTTCGTCTTCGAATCAAGGCGCTGCCATCATCGTCACTGATGACAAGCCCATAGATCCCAAATGCCTTGCCAGGACCCGCAATGGCCCTTTAGCAGCCCATATTCATATGGTGCTTAATGGTTGGTATTTGGGGTATATTTGAAAGTAGTTGAGGGTTCTAGGTATCATGCAAAAAGCTTGCAAGAAGTCCACACCCGAAGAAGTACCGCGAAAAGCAACAGCGGCCTAACCACAACCCCCTTCAACCCAAGACATTATCCGTAAACGCTGGATGCCAAAGTCATCACAAGCCTTTCCAACCCGTGCGGCCTGAGAAACGGGCATGTCTGTTCAGGAAGTTGTCCTGGGCTGTCGGGAGTTAGAACATTGGGCTATTTTGAGCTGCAGCAGTTGCATCTGTAATTCGCTGGTTGCCCTTGCTGTCTATGATTTCGACATGACACTATTGGCAACGATCAACGATGTTACTCGCCAGATTGCGGCATCCCTTCAAGTAAGTGCGAGGGGAACATGTCTTGCACGACCACAACCACCACCATTGCAATGAACGCCAAATCATAAGGGCGTTTCCGAAAATTGGGGGAACCCAATACAATATAGTCACACAGTCCCTAAGTCGTAGGATCCTTACTATAAGGAGCCCAAAATAAGGTATACTATCCCAAAAAGGTTCCCTAAACCCTAAACCCTGAACCCTAAACCCTAAATACTGACTATGCTACCCCAAAAAGGTACTTTTCGGAAACTCCCAGAAGTACCTGCACAGGAACCCTGGCCCGGAAGCCCAAGCTCTCTAGAACCCTTGTAGCCTTTGGAAGGACCCGTTAGGGGTTTTGCATTTAGGGGTTTAGGGTTTAGGGGTTTAGGGGTTTAGGGGTTTAGGGATTTAGGGTTAGTTCAGGGTTTAAAAGTTTAGGGGTTAGGGGTTTTGCATCAAGGGCCTTTTAAGGAACCGCTAGAGCACCCCCCTCGAAGCCTTGATTGGAACCCTGAAACAAGGCGAGGTTCGTGTGAAGTTCTGCTGACACCCGCGGTCGTGGACGAACCCTGAGCTGATATGGCTGCAAAACGCAGTGCCTGACACGGATGAACTGAACAGCCAGGTCTGGGCCTTGGCGTTGGGGTTTAAAGGCCTGGGGGTTTCTGGCGCTTGAGACGGTGTAGGGTTCCGGGGGGGGGGGGGTGTTTGAATGGCAAAGATATGTATATAGAGAGTTATACCTAGACATACCTTTAAATATATCGTGCATTTATGCAGGTTCTTTCGGTTGAGGTCCTAAGGCGAAGGGGCTTCAATCGTTCTTTTATTTTTGTAGGATTTCGGGATGAACCAGGCGTTACGGTTCCACCCTCTCTGCGTGCGTGTTGTCAAGGCAGCTGGGCTCTGATGCGACTAGTGATACTCCCAGAGACTCCAACACCCCTTAATTAAGGAATATACCTTGAATCATATTAGGATCCCTATTATGGTTTAAGGTATATTCCTTAATTAAGGGGTTTTGGAGTCTCTGGGTAGTGATACTCTTGCCATGGGGTCATATGCCTGATGGACAATGAACTAAGGGAAGTATGGAACTAGACTGCACTTAGGCACATTCAGGATTTTCTCCATCCACAGTATCCTACCCTCTTTCCGGGTACCTAGTTTTTGCTGCATAACAGATCCTAGCCATAAAACTCGGTACCCTAAACGAGGGGGCAGGCAGGCTATGACGCCGAATAGGATTGCTCCCAATAACCTAAGGCACTAAACCTTAACAAAACCCTAAATCCCTAAAAAATCAAACCCTAAACCCTCAACACCCTAAAGCCCTAAACTTCCCTCAACCCTTAACTGCCTTAAACCCTAAAGAAACCTAAACCCTAAACCCCCCTCAACCCTGACCTATCGGAAACGTGGAGTTGGAGGCTTGGAAGGATCGGAGTTGACGGAGACCCGGTGGATGTGAGTGATAAACTAGACCTAAGAGTAACCCAGGAATAAAAAGGGTGCCCTTTTTGGTTTAAAAGGGGGTTCTAAGGGAACCTGAACCCCCAAAAAAGGGAATACGGGCTTACTCTGGGTCCTTGTAAATTGAAGGCCAGGCTGTTGATCTAGCTGGGTGGTTGTCAACATGATGGTCCCCTTTTGGGTACCCTAAATATTAGGTGCCGTATTGTAGTAAGGACCCAGAAAGGGACCCTAATTTTAACAGCCACCCATATATGTATCTACCTATGTATCGATCTATACATCTATCCCGTCTATCCATATACACGCATAGACTGGGACTATAAGGGCACGTTGGTTTCAGATAGCCCACATGACGATGACACGAAGGGGTGACTATGCACATAGTAGCGATGTGTGTGTGTGTGTGCCGTATTGTAATAAGGACCCAGAAAGGGACCCTAATTTTGACAACCACCCATATATGGATCTACCTATGTGTCGATCTATACATCTATCCCGTCTATTATCCATATACACGCATAGACTGGGACTATAAGGCACGTTGGCTTCAGATAGCCCACATGACGATGACACGAAGGGGTGACTATGCACATAGTAGCGATGTGTGTGTGTGTGTGTGTGTGTGTTTGTGTGTGGTGTGTGTGTGTGTGTGTGTGTGTGTGTGTGTGTGTGTTTGTGTGTGTGTGTGTGGCTGCTACTGGTTTGTTCGTGCGAAGATGCAGGGATGATGCTTACCGTGGGTAGCTGCGATGACGGGGATGACGATGAGGCACAGCAGGAGCAGTACGGCAGCAGCATCTTCAACACCAGTTGCAGCGGCACGAGCCAGCCAGGATACATGAAAACGGCAGTCACCCAATGTTCAATGCAATATGTACTTGGACCTTAACTTAAAGTCTATTATCCGAACCCCGAAACCCTAGACCCTTAACGATATTGGTGCTTAGACTCTTTGGGTTCTAGCTGAAACTTTCGGAGCTCGGCGGACTGGAGAAGTACCAGTACTTAGACGTTCATGGGTAGTTTGAGGTGGGGTTATAGTATAGCCCCTAAACCCTACATGCTATAGAGCCCTTAAAGGAACCCTACTTAGAACGTATAACCCCACCTACAACTCTCCATGAACCTCCGTAAACCCTTCAAACCCCGAAAGGCGGGTCGAGCCGGTTGGATTGGCTCGTCCAGCGACCGTTGACGGAGCGCTTCCTCCGGCTTGACTTATGGTCTCTATTGTCGTGCCTTTTTGGGTTATACCACTTCTATAGCTAGGATCCTACAAGCCAACCCCAAAAAAGGAACTACGATGGAGACTATAGGTAACTTACAGGGCTTTCCTAGATCTGATCCTGTAAGGACTTAGGGTTTCGGAGCATTGTCTTGGAGTTTTGAGGCTCGGGTTTCAGGTGAAGGTTTGGGGAAAGGAATTCTTGAACATCTGTCTAAAAGTGAAAATTTAAAGGGTCGAGCCTAGTCATCACTCTTGTGGGTGACTGCAGTATTGCAGACATCTTCGGCTTCAATATCAGAGCCGAATGAAACGGCAGTGTCATGATTGAGTCAGCACCCTGCTTCGCTGCTCTCCCTGTCGAGTCTACATTCTCGATGCTCAGTCTGATGAGTGGTTGTCCTCCCATCGTGTATCAAAGGCACTCGGCCATGGTGGACACCACTGTGCTCATGCTGTGTATAGCAGCCATTTCACCAGTCCACTCAGTGCAGTCGTGCAGTGCCACTGATCTGTTTTCCTCTGGATGTGCCCGCAAACGACCTCGGGCCGAGAGTGTCACCCCATGGCGGGGTGCTGACCTCCCGGTCCGGAAAGATGTCCACCCAAGGTGGAGTTGCGGGCTGTGCCCGGGTAACACCCAGAGGGAGTCTAACCGCAGACATGATGCTGCAACTTGAGCCCAGCTGAGAAATTTCAGCTAAAGCAGAAAGATGCAGAACAGCCTCCCATTGCCCTAAACCCTAAACCCCAATCCCTAAATCCTAAACCCTAATACCTAAACCCTAATCCCTAAACCCTAATCCCTAAACCTTAGTCCCTAAACCTTAATCCCTGATCCCTAAACCCTAAACTACATACCGTAATTAATGGGGCTGCAGGCTTCCCGGCTTGTATTTTGGAATGCTGGGCGGCTCCCATCGCGGTATTAGGCTTGAGCTGGGATGTTTGACAATAGCTCACAAAGGCGCCATGTAGACATATAGTATATACCCTGGGCCTGAAGCACCTCTATGGGGATTACTTTAAGGCTCATGTACATACTATATGAGTAGATGGAGCCTTAGGGGGAAGCTGCCCGGAAATTCGGAAAAGTTTCTGCAGGGTAGCTTTAGCAAAAACCTTAAACCGAACCCTGAACCCTTGAGGCCAGGATTTGGGGCGAAAAGGCTGAACTCGACTAAAACCTAAGCCCTAAAACCCTAAACCCTGAATAACCCTGGGTCCGGCAAAGTGAGTGCGGTTTAGAGGTTTAGCGTTTGGACCTAAACCCTAAACCCTAAACCCTAAACCCTGTGGGTTTAGCGTTTGGAGTATTAGGGTTTATAGGGTTTGGGGTTTAGAGTTTGGGACTTGGGGTTCAGGGCTTTAGAGCTTTAGGGGTTTAGGGGTTAGGGTTTCGGGGTTTAGGGGTTTAGGGGCCGGTGGTCTCACAGCACCCTATCTCTCCCTGCCCGACCACCCGGATCGACAGCAGTTTGGGATCTGGCATCCCGGGGTGGCTGCGCCGGCTGAGTCTTGTTTAGGGGTTGAGGGGTTTAGGGTTTAGGGTTTTGGGTTTAGGGCGCTTAGGGCTTAGATTTAGATGTATATAGACTTTGCAGCTTGGGGTCTAGCGTTTAGGGGTTGGGGCTACGGGTTAAGAAGTTGGGGGCGCAGGGTGTGGAGTTTAAGGTATTATGGTATAGGCGCCCAAAACGCTGAAACACCAAACATGCAAACGCTGAAACCTAAACCCATAAACCCTATAAACCCCTAAACCTCAAACCCTAAACCCTAAACCTAAAACCCTAAGGATCCCTTAAAGGAACCCTTAAAGGAACCCTTAAGGATCCCTTAAAGGAACCCAAAACCATGCACAGAGCCTTGAGAAGCCGTAAGGATCCTCGCTGGTACTCTGCTCCTGTCAGAGCTGGCATAACGTACTTGGAAGTTGATTGGGTAGATGCTTTTATGGGTGTAGGGTTTAAGGCTTAGGGTTTGTAAGGGTAGATATAAGTAGGGTTCCTGTAAGGGTTCCGTAGTGTTTGGGTTTTAAGGTCTAGGGGTTAGGGTAGTTATACGTCGGGTCATCCTCATCGTGACACTGCGTGCACTATCGTCATCGGCAACCGCCATACGACCTGACAAATTCACGGCTGCGAGACTTCCTGGCATTTCCGCATGTTGCACGGAGATCGGGCAGCGACGACTATGATGCTGCGACGGTGGTGAGGATGATGACGATGACGATGCAGTTGGTGACGGGGCGGAGGCCATAGTCATGACGAGGGCGATGGTGATGAAGGGTGATGAAGGTGATGAAGAAGACGGTGAAATGAAAGAAGCATCGAGAGGGCTCATGCTGATGCCAGCGACAGTTATGGCAGCAGAAGCGGCTCTAAACACTAATCATTACAACAGCTAACGGCAAGAGGGTATGGCAACAGAGGGAGATGCGCAGTTTCAGCAGTCTTTGTAGTGGCCTATAGTGTGGCTGTCTTCAGAATGGCGGTTGTAGCAGCGGCAATGGTAGCAGCAGTAGGTCGCGTTGCGACAGTAATGGTCGTCAACATCGAACTAGTACTATAGTACTAGCGCTGGTACTGGTGCTGGTCCTAGTAGCAGCAGTGGTCGTGGCATTAGTGCTGGTGGTAGTAGTAGTAGTAGTAGTAGTAGTAGTAGTAGTAGTAGTAGTAGTAGTAGTAGTAGTAGTAGTAGTAGTAGTAGTAGTAGTAGTAGTAGTAGTAGTAGTAGTAGTAGTAAAGTAGTAGTAGTAGTAGTAGTAGTAGTAGTAGTAGTAGTAGTAGTAGTAGTAGTAGTAGTAGTAGTAGTAGTAGTAGTAGTAGTAGTAGTAGTAGTAGTAGTAGTAGTAGTAGTAGTAGTAGTAGTAGTAGTAGTATTAGTATTAGTAGTAGTACTAGTAGTAGTAGTAGTAGTAGTAGTAGTAGTAGTAGTAGTAGTAGTAGTAGTAGTAGTAGTAGTAGTAGTAGTAATCGTAGTAGTAGTAGTGGTAGTGGTAGTGGTAGTGGTAGTGGTAGTGGCAGCGGTAGTGGTAGTGGTAGTGGTAGTGGTAGTGGTAGTGGTAGTGGTAGTAGTGGTAGTAGTAGCTATGCGCGCCTCCAGGCGCCTGGTGTTAACCTCTGTTCTTTTCTGTGTTTTTGGGCGTTTTGCTAGGGTGCCGGGGGGGCGGGGGGGTAATAACGACATGGTTGACCGCAAGCAGTAACGCAGTAGCGCCGGTAGCAATAGCAGTAGTAGGATGCTTGTGACAACGTAACGTGTCTTGCTCCACATCCTTGTGCAGCATGTGGTACGAAGAGCAACAAATGCTGTAAATACCAGTGTTTTTGTGCACGATGGCCAAAGGCAGTGACAGGAACATTAACCTGACCATCTTCATCATCATCTTCGTAACCATCATCCTCGCCATCTACAACATCATCGTTAACCTGATCATCTTCATCATCATCCTCATAATCATCATCCTTATCAACATCCTCATAATCCTCAAAACCATGAAAATAAGCCCACGCAAGTAATTGGATCGAAGTTGGTTTGACTACCAATTCTGAAAAAACAAAAAAAACCAGCATTTTTTAAACTCGAACACTCAAAACCACCAGGCGCCAGGAGGCGCGGAACCCTAGTAGTAGTAGTAGTAGTAGTAGTAGTAGTAGTAGTAGTAGTAGTAGTAGTAGTAGTAGTAGTAGTAGTAGTAGTAGTAGTAGTAGTAGTAGAAGTAGTAGTAGTAGTAGCAGTAGTAGTAGTAGCAGTAGTAGTAGTAGTAGTAGTAGTAGTAGTAGTAGTGGTAGTAGTAGTGGTAGTAGTAGAAATTAGTAGTAGTAGTAGTAGTAGTAGTAGTAGTAGTAGTAGTAGTAGTAGATGATCGCTGCTGCCCTGGATAGCTTCCGTGAGGACACGACAAATCCTGAACAGGGCGGTGTGCCCAAAACACCAACCCGGACCAACCCTAAACCCTAGACCCTGAACCCAAACACCCGAAACACTCAGAACCCGTAGTAAGAGTATACCTTAACCCTGAATAACCTACCTTTTCAGGGTTCGTGATTAGGAGCACTGGGGTTCCGGACATGGAGGTTGCGGTCCGAGGAGAGCGAACGGCTTCTTCGCCTAGGTGTTTGGGGTTTAGGGGACCCTTACAGCAGCTTCGCAGAGATCCCAATACCACTTAATTCAGGAATATACCTTAGATTAAAGGGACCTTGATATTATGGTATAAATGTATATTCCTTAATGAAGCGGTATTGGGCTCTATGGGGATATAACATTGATGAGAGGCCAAATGGGGGGTTTAAGAGTCTTGGGGTAGGGATTCCTTAATATGAACCCTATTATGGGAACCCTAACCCCTACTAAACCCCCATAGGCTAAAACCCCTTTGGCCTCCTATGAGAGGTGTTTGGGGTTTAGGGCTTCGGGGCGTTCAGGGTTCAGTGGTTGGGGATAGGGGTTTAGGGGACTTAGGAGTTTACGGGTTTAGGTTTTAAGGGTTTAGGGGGGTTAAGGCTAGGGGGCTTTTGGTGTTTAGGGCTTCAGGGCTTTAGTGGTTTAAGGCTTACATGGGGTTCAGGGCTTAGGGTCTAGGGCTTTGTAATTATTTTTAACCCAAAACCCTAAACCCTGGTGGTTTTGGGTTTAATTAGGGTTTGGGGGTCGTCTACGGCAAGCTTGAGGTGCTTGGAGTTGAAAATTCTGACAGTGTCCTTCAACGTTTGTGTTTCCCTGAAGGGAGAGTTCCATTTTGAAGGCTCCTGTTTTAAAGCCCTAAGGGTCCATCTGCTCATATAGTATATACATTGGCCTGAAAGTACTCACTATATAGGTACATTGGGCCCAAGTATACACTGTTTGGGCACATGGACCCTTAGGGAAAGGTGTCCTTTAAGAGTTTTCCCGCTTAGAACTTAGATCTGCCTGTCCAGCAACCCACAAGTCTTCGAAGTTAGGCGCTTCAGAACATTAGGGCCAAGGGCTAAGGGTTTCGGGGTTTAGGGTTTAGGAAAATTAGGGCCAAGGGCTTAGGGTTTGGGGGGTGTGTGGTTGGGGGTTCAGGGGAAACGTTGCGATGCTGTCCCTGTGCAAACATGTACGTCCAAACATGCATGCGCAAGTGTATACGTGCATGCATCTGCATGTGGGAGTTTCCGAAAATAGGGGACCCAAATATAGTACCCTGAATACTAGGATCCTTCTTGTAAGAAACCCCAAAATAAGGTACCCCTATTTTCGGAAACTCCCATATAATCTAAACCTCTAAACGCTAGACCCTAATACCAAGCATTGAAGCCTTTTGGTCTCTGCCTTTTGAGCTGTTCACTTGAATCCAAGGTAGCCGCCCACTGATCCTACGAGACCAACTCGCGGGAGAAGGACAGTCTCCGTGGAGTTCATACTTTGCTGTGTTGGTTTAGGGAGATGGGTTGCGTACGCGTACCAAGGGCATAGACACGCACATTCCCAAGGGCTAATCAATTGAGGAGCATGGCAGTAAGGTAGTCTTGATAGCCGCCATGAAATTTCAGATTCGCGCACCACATGATCATGTATTCACTTACTTGGCATCTTGCTTTTGTGCCAACACGGGACCATCACGTGCACATAAGCACGTTTCAGACATGCTTCTGTATTACTGTATGCAGTATATATATATATATATATATATATATATATTTGTCCGCAGGACGTTCTCTTTATCTGTCTGTATGATTGAAAATCAACACACATGTGCCTACATATATGTACATTATATGCATCATCTAAAAGCACCACTTGGTATATCAGATCCGAAGGCAGCAAAGGGCATGGACACGGCAAGCAAACCCTGTAGGCCACAACAACATAAACAATGAAAGCAGTAACAGCCAAAGTCATAACTATACAAGCAGTAGTAGTAGCAGCAGGAGTAGTAGTAGCAGTAGTAGCAGTAGTAGTAGCAGTAGTAGTAGCAGTAGTAGCAGTAGTAGTACTTCTACTACTAGTACTAGTACTAGTACTACGACTACTACTCCTACTACTATTACTACTACTTCTTCTACTACTACTACTGCTACTACTACTACTACTGCTACTACTACTACTGCTGCTGCTGCTACTACTACTACTACCACTACTACTACTACTACTACTACTACTACTACTACTACTACTACTACTACTACTACTACTACTACTACTACTTTTACTACTACCACCACCACCAAAAGACTGATACTACTACTACTACTACTACTACTACTACTACTACTACTACTACTACTACTCCTCCTCCTGTGTGTACTAACAGTATGACAATAGTGAACATGAATATGGCATAATACGTAACAACAATAAAGTGGAAACAGGAATCGTATTGATAATGAAGACGGTGTTAGCAATCAACCAGAGAAGCAACAAGATTGACCAAACTACTAATACCAATGTAAACATATAAATAGAATGACAATATACGAATAGAAACAAATATTACGGTGAAGACAACAAACAAAATGATAAGACAACATTGATAACACCACTGGTACAATACGAACAAAACCTAATACTATAATAGCGACTAATATTCAGAAACTAGTGGTAGAAAAATGACAGTAACAACACTAACCATACAAAATACAAAACAACAGTAACAACAACACGCATAATGGTGGTCAGTAAAATAGCAAACATAACAAAACCACAGTACCACAACTAACAACAATGGTCACAAGAAGAATGAAGATGAACATAACAGTCACAAACAAACAGTAGTAACACTAATCGTAACACAAACAAAAATGACAATAAAGATTAACACAACCACCACGAATAGCAGCAGCAGCAGCAGCAGCAGCAGCAGCAGCAGCAGCAGCAGAAACACACACACACACACACACACACACCGTACACAGAATACTGCATAATGCCAATCTCCCGCAAGCTGTTTCTATAGAGGGCCTCTCCGAAACTCGGATCCCTGGCATGCTAGATTGGCACTGGTGTAGGATTCGAGATTGAGGTACTTTCAGCTACGTCTATCGCCTGACCATCTAAGTGGGCCAGAGATCCGTCCAGCCAGGTATGTACAAAGTGCACAGGAAGCCAGTGCTCACATGGCCAGCATTGTGAGACACGCGCCAATCACTATGGGGGAGGGCTCGATTCGAATTCACCGTGTAAAGCCAGTTCAACCACAGTCTAAAACATACCCCTTAGTTCTAAATGCCAAGCCCTAAACCAGGACCCCTAATGGCCCTTTAATAGAGCCCTTCTGGTCCTTGATAGTAGCTATTTGGGGCACAATAGAGGGTAGTCGGCGGGTCTAATTGGAGGGTCGGGAGACTTAGTAAGTAGGTAGTAAGTAGACTTATATATAAGTACCCTAAAACGGGACCCTAATTGGGGTTAGGATACTTATAAGTCCCTAAAATAACCAGTTACTAAGCCCCCCGACCCTCCAAGTATGCACTAAACCCTAAACCCTATACCCTTATAGAATCCCTATAGATCCCTTTAAAGGACCCCTTTAAAGGAACCCCTTATAGTTACTAAGTCCCCTAAAGACCCTCCAAGCAGGAACAGGAACCTCTCAAAAAGGAGCCCGTAACTCGGAATCGAACGTCACCAAAACCAACAAAAAAAACAAAAGCCTTAAACCCAGGGCCCTGGTACCCTAAACCCTCAACCCTAGGGCCTTCCTAGGGCCCTAAACCCTAAACCCTAGGGCCCTACGCCTTAAACCCTCGGGCCCTAAACCCTAAACCCTAGGGTCTCGAAGGCATACACCTGAAAGCCGACAGGGTCTAAGGGTTCCTGTAAGGGATACTATAGGGGATCCAGAAGGGTACTATAAGGGGTTTGGGGATTTAGGGTTTAGGGTTCCGAGGTTCAGAGTTTCGCGTGTAGGTGCTGAAAAAGGGACCCCGATCCCCTCCCTCCCCAGTCAACCTAAGCCCTAAAAATACCTGAGCCCTCAATCCTGAGCCCGAAACCCTCAGCTGGGTAACTGCGGAAACCTAAGGCTCGTATTCCCTATGTAAGTGCTTTGGGGCCAAAGTTCATACTGTATGGGTACATGGACCCTTCTACCCTAAACCCTAAACCATTGTGGTACCCGTGCAGAGCTCTTAAGCCCTAAACCCTGAACCCTTAAAGGAACACTATTTTGGTACAACTATACTGTTAGAACCCTAGCAAAAAATATACTTTTAGTTGTTTCTTAGGGATTATAAGAACCAAAAATTAAAAAAACAATTCTAAGTACCCCTCAGACAAAGCCTCACCCCATGAACGTCTGAGTCAGCTCTGCCCATCTCCTCGGCTCCGAATTCCGCTCGGTTTGACAGTGACTTGGATTTAAAGCAAAAGCCAGAAAGTTGGAATATGATTATCCTAAACCCTTAATGGTAAGTTATAGGGTATCCTACCCTGAAACCATATTCCAATTTTCTGGAGTTCCCTTTAGGGGTTTAGGGCTTAACATATAGGGCCCTTAAGAGTTAGAATAAGGTCTTGGGGCCCATTGTTATACTATAAAAATAGCAAGGAACCCTAAGGATAATATTGGATACTATACGGGATCCAGAAGGGTACTATTCGAGGTTTGGGGATGTAGGGTTCCGAGGTTCAGAGTTTCGGGTTTAGGTGGTGGGTGGCTCGTGCTGCCGTTGGGCGCCTCGCTTAGATGCTTTGATTTTGTCTCGAGCTTTGATGAGTCTGTTATAGGATTTAGGTGAGTCAGAAACGTGAAGGTTTCTCGCACCACCAAGCCCTTAAGCCGAAAATCTTGAAACCCTGAACCAGTTGCTGCTAACCGCAGCTTAACAGTCAGACCCACGTGTACTTTGTGTCCGACTGACTCACTGTTTTTGAAATGCAGTCTTCTGGGTTGTAGTTTTGGGGCCCTTCAAAGTATTTATGAATACCTTAACTAACCTACCAGAACCGACCTTTTTGTAGGGTCCCTATAAACCCCATATTAGGGTTTATAATGAGAGCCTGCGAAAACAAGCAACCATAGGGGCAATTTCACAGTTTCCCAGAGTTCCATCTGGTCTTCCTTCTGCCTGAAGGGTCCTTGCTGTCCGAAATTCGTGAAGTGAAATGAAAGGCAACTGGGTTCTTGTCAAGGAATTTAATTCAAGTTACCATAATAGGGATCCATAGTGATGAAATAGTAACGTTTCCTTATTATAGAGACTAAAGTTTTGAGTCCTTTGACAAGGAAAAAGGCAACGAATACACGTGCAATTCTACTCGGAAGCCCTTGATCTGATAGCTTCGATGCACAACTCAGCCAGAACTAAACCCTAAACTTAAACCTGAAAACACTATAACACTAAAGGCTGAAACCGTAAGAACGCAGTTTGAAGTCACCAAATGCAGAGCTCCCGTAAAACCCACCTGTCCTACCTAGACCCTAAAGAACCTTCTTACAATTTTCGTACATCAGTCGTTGAATAAAGTAGCTCATTTTGGGGCCGGGTAGAGCCTAAGAAAAAACTCGAAACTTCAAAACGTGCTGGGTTGTGGGTTCAAGGTTTAGGGCTTTAGGGTAAGCTTAGTCGTTAAGTTTACCCAAAGGATTGAAAGTCTGGAAGCCCCACTTCCTACTCTATAAAGGTTTCTAGGTCTCTCTGGGTTAGAGTCAAAGGTTAGTGGCATTCTAGGCTACCAGGCATCAGAGTTCGATAAGCAGGGTCTTAGGAGTCTTAGGGTTAACTTATGTTTTGTGACGGACCCCTATTCATTCTCATCATTGCGGCCCCCTGCGTTTCGAACACGTATATAGTACCTTGTAACCTGTGTCTGTGAGCCCGCATGTTGCGTCCCCCCTCCTTTCGCTGAGACTCTCTTAAACCCTAAACCCTAAACCATCCTTCTGCTGAGACTCTCTGACTTAGCCCAGGCCAGGGGGAGAATCCAACAAGCTGCTCGGAGGAAGCTCCAGCCCTTTCGGTGAATGCTCTTCGGGTTCAAGATTGGAGTGCGATAGGGCTTAGTATCAGGATTTCGGCAAAGGATCTTCGGGTATAAAGCGGGTTTAAGATTAAGGTACCATAGGGGCTTATGCTGAGGCTTTTGGTCCAGGATGTTGGGATCTGATTACATGGGCGTTTATATGGTTTACTACAATGCTTGCTATGGTGCCTGGGGTCCAGAGTTCGACATTTCTGATTTGGGGTTTGAGGTCCAGAGATGATTAGAATAGGGCATTTATGATCACAGCGGGGTTTGGGGGCTTGTTGGTATATTACGGGCTTACGGTTTAGCGTGTCGGGAGGCGCTGGAAGGGAAGGGGTCTTAGGATGATTAATTGTTTCGTCTCTTTGGGTTTAGTGCTGAGTTTAGTTTCCTTTGTGTGTTTGTTCTTTTTCGTCCGCGACGGGCTCACGGCGTTTGGCGTGTTTCTGTATAATCGTAAATATGTTTAGGGTTTAATTACCTGGACCCGCACCTACCCTGTACTATATCCTAAATCTCCACTGTTAAAACCCCTCTACAATGGTACTACAACAGGTACTTGGAGGATCATGGGACTAAGTAAGCTCTGGCATAAGCACCTCTACATTAGTCATGAATACATATGGGTATGTCCCAACCCTTATCGATGCCTTATGACTCCTTCAAGTCCAAGGGTAAAAGGAGGGACCTTTAATAAGGAACCCTAGGTATATACCCTTAATATAACAATATTATATACCCATTATATAGCCCATTATAGGTAGGGGTCCACATTCAGGGTCCCTCCTTTTCCCCTTTGACTCCTTCAAGGAACCCTGTGCGGCTTCTAAGTCCCATGCTTCCGCAAAACCCCAAGTGGCTTTCGAATCGCAGATGAAGCCAGAACAGGCGGTTTAGGGTTTAGGGTTTAGGGTATAGGGTTTGGGGTTTAGGGGTTTAGGGTTTAGGGTTTAGGGTTTAGGGTATAGGGGTTTGGGGTTTAGGGGTTTAGGGTTTAGGGGTTTAGGGTTTAGGGGTTTGGGGTTTAGGGGTTTAGGGTTTTGGGCTTTGGGTTTTGATGTGCCAGAAGACCATCATCTCTGAAGCGATATCTGCCGCCGGCCACTAGAATGATTGCGCCACCTTGCCTGTCCATCCATCAGGTAGCGTAGGGAACTTCAACGAAGTGGCAGTGAGAAAAATCTCTTGCGATGTTGGATTTCAGCAACCTGAAGGCCTCCTCTATCGTACTGGAGCCGAAAACGATCCTGTGGTCTGAGAGAAGATTCCTGAAAGTGTCAGCGCAGACATCCGCGAACCTTCGGAGCGGCTCCCTCCGTCAGAATCGCTTTTTGACGGTTTTTGAAGTGTGCTAAGATGTGCTAACCCTAAGGGTCCATGTACCCATATAGTATATACATTGGCCTTAATGTAGTCCCTATATAGGTACTTTGGGGCTCATGTATCTCTGTATATGGGTACATGGACCCTTAGGGTAAGCCAGCCACCCTATGAATTGACCTCTCCGACGCCACGGATTCTGTGGACATACAGATTCCACATCGGCGTCCCTTGAAACCTCGCTTCTGGTCGAGCTACGCAGAAGCAACGACAACCTTAAGACTAAACCTTGGGATTCGGGTTTAGGGTTAGGTTCAGGGGTTTAATTAGGGCTTAGCGGGAGAATCTCGCCTTCAGCGCCCTTAGAACCACAACAAAAACTCTTTGCCATAATCCGTTTTAGTTGTCTTATAATAGAAAACCAGAACAAATGCTAGACGCACGAACATCACTATTTAAACCCAAGCCAGAGGCAGCGACCCCACCTGGCGGTGCTTGAAGCCCTGGCCCTGACATTGGGTTTACAGGTTAAGGGATCTACAGAGTTCCTTTGAAGGGATCCTGTAAGGGATCTACAGGGTTCCTTTAAAGGGGTCCTTCAAGGGATCTGCAGGGTTCCTTTAGGTACATATATAGTAGAATCCAGAAAGTTGGCACATCATTATCCTCATGCCCTTAATGTACAAGTATAGGGAATCCTAACACGAAAGATCCTTGATCCATGTTCCAACTGTCTGGGATCCACTGTAAAGGGTTTTCATCTGAACAGGGGTTGTTTTACATAAGGTCACTATAAGGTTGCAGAATGGGGTGTAGATTCGAGACTAAAGGTTTAGGGATGTCTAGGGCTTGGATGGACTTGTGATGTAGGGTTTAGGAATATTTGGGGATTATTGAAGGGCTCCCGGTACTTAAATTGTACTTAGAGGATCATGGGACTTAGTAAGTAAGGTTATAGGTAGGTTATAATTAGGATAACCCCACTTAGGGGACTTATAACCTCAATTATAACCTACTTACTAAGTCCCATGATCCTTTAAGTATGGTTGAGGGTATGATTATTATGAAGCGTCGATATGGACTGTAGGGCCAAGATAGGGGGTTTGAATATTTCGTACACAAACCGAAGGCCCTGTTCCAATTATTCACAAGCCCCCCATGTTAAACCCTCTGGGCCCCCACACAATCCTTATAAAACCCTAGACCACTGAGGTTCAACTACTATTTGCTTAAGAAACCACCAAAAAATAAAAATAATAATCCCTATATTACCCCAATAAGGAATATATTTTTTATTTTTGGGGGGGCTCTTAAGCAAATAGTAGTTATATAGACCCTTAAAGCTTCAAGGATAGCGATCTGACGGGCTTCGGCTGAGTCCGTTAAAACAAATAGGACACACATCATAGTTTAACGAAGCTGTAACGTATACGCAATACAACACAATATAGTATCACAAGACGTCTACTATAATGAACAGTGTAATGCAATAGCGGATGTTACATGATACAATTTTCAATACGATGCACCATGAAATATCCTATCACATGACATGCTTTAATACAGTGTTATGTAGTATATAGTACAATATCAAACAATGTGATATAACCGAAAATAAAAATGAAATACTATGCTACACTATACTTCTCTGCTATAGTTCAGAACAACATAAAATACACTAATATGAAATAGCATAGTATATCAAATAGTAAGAACTAGTATAGCATAAAAGAACATAATACAGTATAGCATAATGTAACATAATATAGTAAGGCGGAACAGAATGTAGACCCAGACAATAAACATTATCGTCAGCGACTAGGGCTTCCTGGTGATGCTCACACCTGGTCTAAACACTGAACCCTAAACCATAATGATGCTAGGCCGTCCTTCGACCATTGTTCTGGCTATCGCTGTGATTGCTATGAATAAAAGTGTCAGCACGCTGACATCTACAAGTGTCATTACCGCTGTTACGGTAGTGTCCGCTTCGAATATTACTACATTACTACCATTCCTACTAATAGCATTGCTGTTACTGCTACGATGATTGCTATTGCTGCTGAAGCTTTCGCCTACAAATCGTCTTGGCCTTCCGCATATGGAGCCGAGCTAAGTCGTCCCTCGTGGGCATACCTCGTTTTAGGGGTTAGCTTTGTTTAGATGGCTTTATAACCATGGTTTCTTGGGCTGTTATGAAGACTGTTAGATGGCTTGGCTCTTATGGAGCTTCACAGAGCTTCATAAGGTTACAGATGGCGATGTCTTCCACTTTTGGCTGCCTTACTTAAAACCCCTGCCACGAAGGATGCTAGTAGCTACTCGGGACCAGAGTTTCTGAAACTCCAAGGTGAGTTCGGGTTCCGGCTTCTGGGGTAAGATGTAAGTAGAGGGTAATGTAGGAACCTGATTAAGAAACCCTGGGCCTATAACCCCAACATAGTAGGATTCATATAATGAACCTAATAAAGGCACAAGGTTTCTCAATCAGGTTACATTACCGCGTTGAAAGGGTTGATGCACCTGAGGCGTGGCAGTCGAGTTCAGGATTATGGAGTCTCTCAGGGGAGAAGTTTCGAAGCTGCACGCAGCTTTAAGAGTCTCTGAACTATGGCTTCCAATCGATTTAACTAGTATCCTGAGACCTATTGCATTTGCCATACAAACTAAAACGCAATAGTGGAAATTAATACACAATAACACCAGTACAAAAACCTACTACAGCCTTAAATTTTGCCCCAACCCCCTTCCCTGCTGGTCGATTTCGTAACCAAGGTGTAAGGTGCAAGTGCGCTTGGCTTCATGTGAACATGATAACCATTCAAGAAAGTGTCCTACGTAGTGAGGGATGCTTACACAACACACGATCGCAATTCCTGATCATGTGGAAACCCTACGCTCTGCTGTATAGGTACTTAGGATCGTTTGGGTTCACGCAGCTCTGCCTAAGAGGGGACTGCCGTACAGGGCAGACGGCATCCCGAAATGGATAGCAAGAATGCTGATCCCTTGACCCTGTCTGGTTTAGGGTCCAGGGGGATATCTGGTTGCTTCCAAGTACCAGCAGGCATCGCCGAGCTTGCAGTAACCTTCGCGCTCAAATCGACACCTCGAGGGGAGCTTGCACACAAGCTGTACCCAAAGAGTGCAGTACACCTGCCCTGTGGCATGCTAGGACCATGCCCCCAGCCCAATGTATCTCGTGTGATGGCATGAAGATATGCATGGGGGGAAAGTTATCAATCTCTATGAGGTTTCTTAAACACAGGAGCATTGTTCACCGACAACGTGTCAGGCTGTGTGGCTACCCTGGATCCTGCAAGAATCATGCCTGGGGGACGGGTGTTGGATTTGGCGGTGTCCTGACATCCTCCATGTTGCCAGCATCGGTTTCCTTCCTTCACGTCTTCCCTGAGGTCTCTCGTGAAGTAAGCCGAATCTTAAAGCCATCGCGGTTTAGGGTTTAAGGTTCAGGGTTTGGGGGTAGTCTTTAATCAAGGGCATCGCTTCGATTCGTCCACGGGGTTGAAAGAATGAACCGCGAACACTCTTTTGGAAGCATGTCTCTTGGCCTCAGTCCGTGGAGTTTCACAAACTCAACTGGCAAGCCGTGGATGATTTCCTGCGTCATGCAGTTGGACATGCCTGCTGCAGCCAATATGGGTGCAGCCAAAGGACCCCTAAACCCCGAACTCTAAACTATAAGCCCTAGAAGCATAAAACTTGCAACCTAAACCCTACCTGAAGCCAAAAGACCTACCTGTTTGGGCTTCCTTACTATCGTTTCTATATATATATATATGTATATATATATATAATAGAGTTCCTTAAACAGGTAGGTGTTTTCGGCTGCAGGTAAACCCAACGAGCCAATGCTCGGTCCACGCACGCGCCAGGATCCCAGGTCTGATGCGACATACTTGGAGGGTCGGGGGACTTAGTATTTGGTTATTTTAGGGACTTATAAGTATCCTAACCCCAATTGGGGTCCCTTTTAGGGTACTTATACATCTACTTACTACCTACTTACTAAGTCTCCCGACCCTCCAAGTACGTCTCAGGTCGGATACCGGTCTCGAAGCCAGAGACCCCAAAAGCCCTTCATTCAGGAACATAGCCTTGAGTTAGGGTTCCTTTAAGGGCTCCGAGGAATGTGCTTGCTTATTGGGACCATGTACCCCGATATTAAGGAACATATTTCAAATTAGATCAGGAACCCTAATAATTATGGTTTAAGGTATATATTCCTTCATTCAGGGGTTATGGAGTCTCTGCCAAGGCGATCCTGACAGATCTCTAGTTCTCAGCTGAGTGCAGCTGATCCCAAAGCCTTCTTCCATCACAGACCTCTAGCCCACGAGTGGGTTGAGAGTTTAGGGTGCAGGGTTTGGGGCATTGGCTGTGGTTTAGGGTTGGGGGCATAGGGTCTCGGTTTGGGTTTGGGTTTTGCAGAATGGTGTCCTGTAGGAAATGGACATGGGGGTTTGGGCATACTGTTATTAGTTATGATCGAAACAGGAACAGTGTGAGTAACAACTGGAAGTAAGGATCAATGTCACACTCTCAAGACGTAGGTTTCTCGAAAACCGCAAAACCCTGAACCATTCTAAACCTGAACCCCAGAAGACTAATCCCTAAAACCTATACAAAACCCTAATCCCTAAAACCCCTAAACCCCAAAAAAATAACACCCCCAAACCCCCAACAAATACAACCCCCAAACCCCACAAAATACCAAACCGTAATCCCTACAAACTCTACTAAGCAGGGTAATTAACTATACTTATTAACCATATATTAAGAGACTTATAAACCACCTTTAACTTTCCTAGACCTTAAACCCTAAACCCTATAGAAGCCTTAAAGGAACCCTTTAACCCCACGTACAACTACCCCATGAACCCTCGCTAAATCCTATAGAGGCCTTAAAGGAACCCTTTAACCCCACTTTATTATAAGTACCCCATGAACCCTAAACCATATACAACCCTTAAAGGAACCCTATAGCCCCACATATAACTTGTAACTACCCCCATGAACCCTAAACCCTAAACTCTATGATTAGAACCGTTAAAGGAACCCTCTAACCCCACATATGACTTATAACTACCCACGAACCCCCCAAGTAAATCTCCGCCTGATTTGGGCGCAGGCCGCTTGCTGCTCGACGGCCCCGTGGGCGAAGGCGCAGTCGCGCAAGCGGAGGCAGCGGCCTTTCCTCAGGGCTTACATGAAGGATCCTGGGTCTTAGTAACTTGGGTTATAACTAAGGTAACTACTTATAACCCCAACTTGGGTACTTATACACTTATAACCTTTCTTGCTACGTCCCATGATCCTCCAAGTAGGATTGCTGGTTTAGGGATTAGGGGGTTCAGGGTTCAGGGGGCTTAGGGGTTCAGGGTTTAGGATTTAGGGTTTCCCCTTAAGGTGCAGGTCTAGGGTTTGGGATTTCGATTTAAGGTGCCCTTCAAATAAATAGAATACTACTTTCCAGAGGTTTTACGGTAATTATATGGCCTGCGGCGCAGCAAAAAGTGTCGGTATCGATTGATTCACAAGAGTATAGAAGATACTGACCGAGTCCGAAAACAATAAACTCAGCACCGCGGAGCTCGGGAACTGGATCAATAAGCTGCCGAATCCGATTTAGGGTTTAGGGTTTAGGGCCTAGAACTTGAATTTACATCCACTCTAAACCCCACACCTTCAGAGCCGCAAGCCACAAAAGCCTTTGCTTGAGGGGATGATTGCCCTAATAGCTGGACCCCTGGACCAAAACATGTCGCTGTAGCATCCTTGTCTACTTTCAGGGTAAAGTTTAGGGGAATCTAGGGGCATGAAAACCCTAAACCCTAACAGGATTTTGGTGTCAATTATAATGGAACTATATCAGGGGGCCCTGAGAAATCATACTGGCAATTGGTAATGATTCAGGCCCTAGATTAAGCTACAAAGTCTGAAACACGAGCTCAAAAGGTTGAATCTTTCAGAATAGGGTGCTGGAAGAGGAAAATCTACATATAATACCGTATAAATCCTTACGAAGCCATGCGCTACCCACATAGATTGCCTGAACAACGGTGAAGCCATGTAAGACCGTATCAAATGCCACGAACGAAGGTGAAGCTGCTGCCGTGTTGCAGCCAGTATCTGCACAGGAGCCTCGACATGGCTCTCGGGAAGTCTGAAGAGCATCACTAAGGGTCCATGTACCCAAATAAGATATACTTTGGGCCCAATGTACCTATGTAGGGAATACTTTGAGGCCAAAGTATGTACTATGTGCGTACATGGACCCTTAGGGCATGTGATTTCAATGAAATAGGTTTCCTGAAATTCTGGATTAAGGGCTTACGATGTGGTGTTTAGAGGGTTGCCCACATTCCGGAATCAAAGTGTTTGTGGTTGCAGAAGGCGGCTGTGCTTTTTAGTGGCTAACCCAGGGTGCATATATATTAGTTTTTTAGAATTTCGTATCCAAAAATCATCACGGGGATGGTGTTCTGGGTTCAACTTCCATACCCTAAACCCTAAACCCTAAACCCTAAACCCTGAACCCTAAACCGTTAATGGTACGTATACGTAGACATTCAGGGGTAGCGGTCCCTGGGTTCTAGCTTTCCCTGAGGATGCGGATATAGCATATACTATGACATACACCTTGGCCTTAAAGGGTTTAGGGTTTAGGGAGTACCTTTATAGTTACTTTAAAGGCAAAGTATCCAAAATGTGGGCACCTGGACCCGTGGCATTTCAGGAATGTGCAACGTTTGCGTGGATTACCTGCTTACTTGTCTTGTCGAAGGATCCTGGTCATACTGAGGCGGTATAGGTAGTGAAGAAGCCTGGCAAATTGGTAATTATCACGCTTCCTTCGGGTTCCTGAATGTGGACATACGTAGTTAATATACTCCTAAGCCCGAATACGAATACTAAGGGTCTCCCTATATTAAACCCCATAGTATACTCCGGTAGTGATTCCTTATCGACTCCTTCTTTAAAAACCCTTTAACGGGAACCCCGCTCTAATGATTGAGGCGTGCATCGTAATGTTAAACCCCGATCCCTTAACTACTATTTGCTTAAGAACCCCCAAAAAATAAAAAATATATTCCTTATGGGGGTAATATAGGGATTATTATTTTTATTTTTTGGGGGTTTCTTAAGCAAATAGTAGTTAACCACGCTAACCCCTAGGGCTTCCTCAAGGAATCTGTGAAACCCTAAGGGTCCATGTACCCATATAGAGATACATGGGCCCCAATGTACCTATATAGGGACTACATTAAGGTCAATGTTATACTCTATGAGTACATGGACCCTTAGGGAAAGCTTCATTCTACACCGTAGCTCCTGCAATGTTACCACAACTAAAGCTACAATAGTACTGTTACCATAAGAAGACTGTTAGATACGACACAAGGCTCAAGGTAATTAGGCGGAAAGTTTTCCTCCTACTTATGGTTTAGGGCTTGCGATGTGGAACTGCGATTATTTCTGTCTACTGTAAACCCCATAAAGTTGGAAACCGGCTTAAGGCCAAATCGTGCTGGGATTGCCTATACATTACTCTTAAGGATTGAGGCGAAGTTGGGTTTCCAACTTTTGGCTTCTACTCTAATCACAGCTGCCCCGAAGCCGAACAAAAGCATTAGCAAAAAAATGCTACTGCAATCAGCCCGAGCCCTGAATCCTGAAGATTAAACCCTGAAGCTTGCACTGTCTATACTGAACTTAGAGCCCTAGCCAAAAATTATGATTTTAGCTGTTTCTTAGGGATTACAATCACCAAAGATTCAAAATCAATCATTTCTCTAAGTACCCCTAAGCTGTAGCTTCTTACCGCGTGACGTCTTCTGAGGCTTCGTGGGGTCGTCCTCCTGAGCCACAGACACGTTAAGCTCCAGCAGGTGTGTGGGGTTTAGGAGAGGTACATTCGGGTCCTGCTTGCTGTTGCTGCTGTTGCCGTTGGTCGTGGTGCTGTTGCTGGCAGTGAGTGGTGTTCGTGGCGCTGCTGGTGCTGGTCGATACATTGAAACCCCTGTCAAAGAAGGTTCTATACTTGATGCTATGCTGCTATGTAAAGCCCTCGAACATGACTCAGCGTCTTGAGTCGTAAAAGGATTTGCAGAGCCTGCATTTTGACTCGAGTTCAGAACCATGCTCATATGCGTTTGGAAATCATGGTGCTACTTCAAGGCTCACGGGCCTTAGCAACCAGGGTTTTGTATTTGTATAAGGTCACTATACGTCTTTTTATTTGGATATCCACAATCAGCGTACTTAGAACCCTGCATACTAAGTCTCATGACCCTCCAAGTAGCCTGTGGAATTCACCGAGCTTTGAAAGACCCAGTGCGCTTCAAGAGTCAGGTCACCTTGAAGCCCGAAACCCTGATGCTTGCCTGCCACAGTTGGGAACATGGGAATCTTGCGTTACCGGCAGAATTCTGGAAGTGTATTTCTTTGGGCCACGAGTGCTTCTCATCGAGCAAGAGGTACTTACAACATCCGTTATCTTGCCGATAGCTGCAAGTACTGCCCTTCAGCCCTCAGTACTCGAAGACTTTCATCCTGCAGGATCTGTGCAGGGGCCGAGTGTCGGATGTTCGCATGGAGGCCGTGCTGCTCCTTGGCACAAATGGGAGTTTCCGAAAATCAGGGGTACCTTATCTTGGGGTCTCATAATGAGGATCCTATTGTTTAGGGTACTATATTAGGTTGCCCTATTTTCGGGAACTCCCAAATCTATTGGAGGTTTGGTGCAGGCAGACGGGTTGTCGGGTCGTCGATGCTTGACTTACTTCGCAGGGACAGCAACAGGTTATAAACTTCGAAGTGTCAGCAACCACTGCACTGCCTCGATATTGTTCGGTAAACACACGGCCTTCAAGATTAGCTTTAAAGACGAAGGCAATCTGAGGCTCCTGAGTGGGAAGCTTAAAGGCTTCACTCGGCTTCAGCATAAACCCCAAACCTGAAGCCCCCCGCTCTCAAAGTCTAACCCGAAACCCAATTGCCGCGAACTTCCCAAACCCCAAAACCCTAAACCCGGAAGAACCCTAAATCCTAAACCAGAAGCCCGTGAGGCCACTTCTTTAATGTAAGGGCCTTAACAAGGGCCAATTATACAATAAATATGGCAAAGAACGACCTCACAAGCCCAAACCCTACCATAGAGGCCTCAGCATTTAGAATAGGGCTCTGGGGGAATATTCAAGTCAGACTATGAGAACAAACCCATCCAAACACTAAAATCCAATAGAACCCTAAACCCTCGCAGCCCGAAGCCCTAAATCCTGCACACCTGAATCCCAAACCTCTGTCTCATGTCTCATAGACCCTAAACCCTAAACCCCAAACCCGAAGCCCTAAACCCCAAACCGAAATCCGGCCAGAACCATGCAAGCCCAGGTGAGGCCGTAGCGGCGGTGCGTCCATCGGCTCGAGTCCCGGTGGTGGCGCTGCGGATGGCAGGGACACCACAAGTCCTGCGTTCAGATTTATGATTTATTGGAACCCTTACCCGAAGGCTCAAACTGGCCCAAAAGCCTTCTATAATAGGGTCTTTAGGCTCAAAAGCCTTAAAATATGAGTTCTTAGAGCCCTAGGGTTATAGATCCCTTAAAGTACCCCTAGAGATCCTTTTGAAGGAGCACAGCGACACCACAAGTCCTGCGTTCAGAGCTGGGGGGTTCAGGATTTCAGGTTTAATGATATAGCATATACGGTTCTACACCACACAAAGAGCTGTGGGGTTCAGGATTTCAGATGTAGGGGTCTAGAATCTATGCGTCTCGGGTTCAGAGGATGACGTTTATGTACGGTGCACGATTCAGGATCCGGGCTCAGGGCTTAGGGGAAGGCAATACAAGTGGGAATTTGGGAGTTCGCGTATTTGGGCATTCTAGAAGGATTGGTGTCTTAGGAGCATCTGTTTGAACGGCGCACCTTGAAAATCCTGCCAGTACGTAAGGACACCCGCTGCCCTGCTACTCAAAAAATAATGCAACTGAAACCCCAGAGGTTAAAGTACAGCGTTACCCGTAAAGGCGTGTAGCATCAGTTTACTAAACTGAGTCACGAGTACCTACGAGCACTAGGTCCCTAGGAGACATTTTGGCCTTTTCGAAGTGCGGGAATCCTCCTCTCATCTGACCACCACGAAACCCTAAACCAAAAGCGTAAACAGTAAAGTCCGAGACTCTAAACCCTACCAGCCCTACAGCAAGTCTTTTTGATTTGTTGATTGTGGGACTCGGGCTCACTGCCACGATCGTTAAAGGAACCCTATGACGCCATAGAACCCTTGCAAATCCCTTAAAAGGGCCCTTGAAGCAGCCCCTCAAGGATATGGGTATCTTCCTACTTAGGGCGACTGTAAGGCTTTCATACGGTTCATTGGATGCTCGAAGAACTGGGTTTAGGGTTAAAGGCTGCAACATTCCCTCCTGGGTATGGTTCAGGGTTTTGGGATTTGGGTTTAAGGTGTGGGGTTTGGCGTTTGCGAGGGTGTAATCCTGTTAGCATGCTTGTCAGGCTGCCAGGAAAGTCATAAATCGTGGTGAAGCGTTGGAGAGATTCTTTCCACAGAGGTTCAGGGTCCTGGTTAACCAAAAGTCGCAAAACTAGTCATTTCGAACTTTAAACAATCATAGCCGGCCCTTCGCATTCTGGATGGATTTCCGTTCTCCTACGTTTCATCGTTCTGGATGGGCTCCTAATATTCAGCTATGTTACCAAAAGGTTCTGCATTGGCCGCATGTTGATTTTCAGAGTGCTTGATGGATTCGGTGTTATTGCTGCGGAATTTCAGGACTCAAATCATGAGACATGGGGCCATTTCTGGATGAACATGACATCATTTCAGAATCGCACACTTGTTGAATTGAAATTGTGGCCTGGGTTTTCTTTCGAGCTAGATCGGTGTGCCGTTGGCTTTTGGGCGACATGGCTGCCAAGAAGAGGATCAACCGGCAGCTTGGTTGAATTGTGGAAAGCCGATATTCATAGATAGCTGGTGTCTAGGGAACATGATAAACAAGGGTCTAGATGCTATAATTACTACTCAAATGATGATGATGATGAGGCTCGCGGTCTAACCGCAGCCCAATTGAAATGATTCCAAGGGAGAGAGAGAAATGAGATGAGAGTGATGAGTCACATGAGCCAATGATTCAATGATATGGCTCAATGATGACACGGTGCGGGCGAGCCGCCTGTGGTCAATGATCATGACAGATATGACACGCCATCCCATGAACGATGATCAAGCGGATGGCTCTAGTATGATTAGAAAAGAAAGCCTATGATTGAGCGATTCAGTTGAGAGGGGACTGAGTTGAGGAAACCCGATGTAACGGTTCAAAGGGTAGTTGGGGCAACGAATCATAGATCGCACTGCAATCATGATGCCATTGTATGACAACACAATCAAATGATTCCGAATGAACATAGATATAGACGACGATTGCCAGGGCGATGTCTTCGAAGTCCGTGGGCGCCGACAGTGCTGCCGACTCAGCGAGCCCGCCGTCGGCACAGCACTTCATGATCTCGACGGCCGCTGCCAAGCTGAGCGAGGCTTTCTCAGGACATGTGGATGGTTGCAATGATGCGACAGACATGGACACACATGCTCATGAAGTGCAGTCTATGTTCGAATCACCCCCCTCCATGTTTGCAAACCCGAAAGGAGGAGATGACAAGAAGAAGAAGGAGAAGAACAAGAAGAAGAAAAGTCGCATCTCGATCTGCATGTGGCTTTGAATATGCGAGAGTGATATAAGCCTGCATCTGCTGCTTCGCCGAGGCAAGAGCAGCTCGACATCCCCGTCGGAGGAGAGTGGCGAGGCTCCGGAGGTGGACGTGGCTGCGGCTGTGGGCCTGCCGTCCAAGGAGTTCGCGAGGAGCTCAAAGCAGAGCTGCTTGGAGGACCTTTCGGTCCGTCAGCTGGCATGTGCCCTTTCGGGGGTTTATGCCTTTATGCTGCCGTCCGACATGATGGAAATCGGGGGTTCCTATGAGTCTTGGCAGCGGTTATTTGTTTATAGGGAAGGTTAAAGAGTGAGGTGAGGGAATGAGAGGAGTGAGTGAATGACAAAATGATTGAGTGAATGAACGAGCAACTCATTGAGTGAATGAATGAGCAAATGATGGAGTGAATGAGTGAGCGAATGCATGAAAGAATGAGCATATGAAAGCATGAGTGCAGGAGTGAATGAATGAGCGAGCAAGCAGAGCTCTTGCTTTCATGACACACCCAAATCCCTGCTGCTTTGGTCCGGTTCAGAGGTTATTGCTACTGGTTGAGGCATTTCTGAAGGGCTACTACTTAGGATTGCGGTTGGGCAGTTTCGGGTCATCAAATATGATTTGGTCCTTAACAGTAACATACTATTGATGTACGATTGCAACTTATTTGCTTGCGAAACTTCCACATTGGTTGACAATGGCAATGATCGAGTCAAGTGCTTGCATTAAGATTGTTGGGATAGTGTGTGCAGTGTAGACAAATTCAGATTCCCACTAATAATACTGAATAGAAACCGACATGACCATAATTAACATGCTGACAAACCCACAACGGCAACAACAGCGACCTCCTGGCTGCTGATATCATTGCCGCCACCACCACCACCACCACCACCACCACCACTGCTTGAATTATTGATATGACAGTACTATCGCTGATACTGCTCCTGCTGCTACTGCCCCTGTAGCAAAGGCGACGACTACCACCACAAACTCACTCAAATTACTACTGCCACAGCTACAGCTACTGCTGCGGCTCCTACGGCTGCTACTACTACTGCTAGTGGGGCCACTACCTGCTGCTGCTGCCACTGCTACTGCTACTACTTACTACTACTTCTACTACAACAACTACTACTACTACTACTACTACTACTACTATCACTACTACTACCACTACTACTGCTTGAATCTGATGAAAGAACTGCTCTCCGAGGAGGGGCTGCTTCAGGACTCCCTTCGAATGGTTAAGAAGCAGAAGGACAAGAGCTCGGAGAACAACAAGGCTGAGAAGGTGAGGGCGGTGGGGGGTGGGGATGGGGCCTGTCTTGGACTCTTACTGTACGTTCCATTGCTGGTCTTCCAATTGTCGCTTCCCGCAATCTCATGCCAGGTTCGTGCAGCAGGGAATGTCTGGAGGACGAGGTTGAATTCCGTGGTGAAGTTGGGCACCGAAGCTGCAATGGGCGGTTGACAGTTGAGTCTCGAGAAACCGAGTTGTGCACGCATGAGTGTTTGCCCATTTGCTGCATTGATTTGATTGCACCATGACAATGACTAAGTGACGGGGAAATCCAGCAATGCGATTCTCGTCTCCAACACGAAGACGGTGGATGACATCAGGGCCCTTCTGCAGTCCTTGGCCGCCAAGCACCGGAAGAGCCTCGGATTGCAAGTTTCAGCTGTGACTCATTGAAGTGTGAATTCACGATGAACAATTGAGGCAGCAGGGGCAAAAGATGATGGCCGTGAACGAAGACTACGACCGGCTCATCGAGAAGCTGGCCAAGGACTCCCGCTTGTGTGCGAATGTTGGTGCGAGTTCTGTCTGTGCGAGCATGGTGTCGCATCACTTGAGCAACAGCATAGACTGCAGACAATTTTGGCCTGAGCCTCCTTTTGAGTTCCCCTTAGCTCTTCCTGGGGACTTCCGTGTTGCAAGCCATGGCGGACAGCAGCAACATGGATCAGGTCGAGGAAGCCATGGCAGGCATGCTGGACCGCATCGAGTCCCTGATCCGGCAGGACGACGTCGCTCTCAGCAATGCCTGGAAGAAGCGAAAGAGGGATCTCGATGAGAGGGAGGAGGCGGTGGCTGCCCGGGAGGCCGATGTTCTCCGAAGGGAGAGGGCCGTGGCTGAGCGAGAAGGTGCCCTTCAAAGGAGCAGCCAGAAGGCGATGTGCCCGCACTGCAATGTCAACCGTTGCACGAGGGCTGGGCCGTGCTTCAATGAGAGTGGGCAGGACCTGCATCCGCACAGCTGCTTGGAGTGCCACCAGGCCAGGAGGAGAGCTGCTGGTGGCAAGGGCGGCTCTCGCGGTGGAGATCGCTGAGGATGTGGAGGCGATGCAACACCGACGCCGGATTTTGTGTATGAGGGTGAAAAAAATCCCTGAGGGTTTGTGCGAGAGCAGCAGTGTGCAGCATGGGTTGTTCGTTCAGTTGTGCTGCATGCTGTGTGTCCTGAGCTGAACATGACATGGCACTGGCATCGGTTGGCGAAGCTTTCATGAGCTTTTGTTTCATGCTCCTCGGGTGTTCCTCTCGAGACCTTTTGCACTTTTGGGTGGAGGGACCCTTTTGGTGCCATGTCGCACGGTGGTATGGAGCCCGTGGCCGGCGATACCAATGCCACCCTGGCCCACTGCTTCTCGCTGCTGTCAACCCTCATGGCACAGCAGCAGCTGCAGAATGCGGGCACGCCGGGCGGCGAGGCACAGGCATCGCCATCGCCTCATACAAAGGCGGCAGCTCCACCTCCGCCGGCTCATGATGATGAAGATGAAAAGAAGAAGGAGCCCGAGGCGAGCATGAAGTTGAAGGAGGAGCCCGGCCCGAAGGAGACGAAGACGCCTTCGGAGGCTTCAAGGCCCACGGCAGCACCGAAGCCGAAAGTGCCGCCGAAGCCAAAGCAGGACGAGACGCCGGCGAAGTCAAAGCTGGACGAGGCGCCGGCCCCGCCGAAACCGGCAGTCCGCAAAGTTGGAGTCTTCAGGCTGGACCATGGCACCCTGGAGATCTTCGGCCGCTTCTTTCCGGATGAGCCAACGAACCCTCGACCGATGCCTGGCCCCGGGAGCTGCCAAATGAGGGATGCTGCAAGTGGCTCGGCGGTTCCCAAGACTCCGCCGATGCCGCCGTCGCATGTCCTTCATGCAAGGGCCAAGGCTCGGGCCAAAGATGAGACTCCAAAGGAGGCACAGGAGGAGTCCTATGATGATGATCAAGATGCCGAGCCGCAACTTGGTGCTGATTAGTTTGCTGTTGTGTGCGGTCTTCATTCATTCATGTTTGGAGTGCATACTTCTGTAGTCTTTGCTGGTGGAGCACCCAGGCCTCTGAAAAGGCAGAAGGAAAAGGAAGCTGTTCTAGCCAGCCGGCACCGTGGCAGTGGTGGTGGTGGGGGCGGTCGCCGCAGCTCCGATGACAAGCACCATGGCCGCCCGAGGAAGTGATGTGTAAATAGTGTGGCAACGGGCCAAAGGCCGGGAATTGCTGTGCCTGGAATGGCTGGCTGTCTGCAGATCCTTGTGCGACAGAGCAAAAGGTGATGCTGCCCGAGAGCATACGGAGTTATGTCATGTCGTTTCTGAGCTCATGTGCACTGCCTCTGTTGTGTTTTGACATCGGTTGAATAAGTGTTGCTTGATTGCAGGAGAGCCAGAAGAACATGGAGGAGATGGCGGAGAAGACCCCGCAGAAGCCCTCCAAGCACCCTGACAGCAAGGCTAAGGGCGGCACCCCGAGGCGCAAACGAGGCAAATGCACCCCTTCCGTGAAGCGACAGCTGGACTTTGACACCCCCAGCACCACGAAGAAGCCCAAAAAGGCGAAGCGGGAGCCTCCGGCCACACCATGTGAGAGTGCGAAAAATGATGATTTGTCGGAAGTCGACAGTGATGATGATGATGACGATGACCTCTTCAAGGGCAAGTTTGGTAGAGTGGCTCCACACAAAGCCACCAAAGCCAAAAAGGCCAAGGCGGAGCAGGCGGAGGAGGAGAAGGGCGAGAGTGGCGACGAGGGCGACACCCCGCTCGTCAAGGAGCACAGCAAGGAGAAGCCTGATGATGATGAGAAGCTCGACAAGGAGCCCGAGGAGCAGACCGTCCCTCCCATCGATGATTTGCTTTTGGCTTTGCTCCCTGCCAGCCAGTCTAAGCTTCTCGGTTTCATTCATTCGAAACTGACAGTTGCAGCCAGCAAGAAGCTAAGCATTGAGGTTCCTTTCGATGGGTCAGAACTAAGGTGCGATGTTGCCCACTTCGCTGCGATCCTGCAGTCCGAGGACATTTTGACCCTGGACGATGCTGTGGATGCCCTCAGCGACTTGACAGGCCCCTCGGCTAATTCTTCGTGTCGTTTGTGTCCTCGCCTGCTGAGAGGCGACTGGACACGGCAGCTCGGCGAAACCGCTCGTCTGGCTGCAGACTCCCTGACGTTGAAGGGCAAACGAGCCCTGATGCAGTGGCCTCGTGTGCTGAAGGATGTAGCAGTCTTGAGCGCTTTTGTTGTTTCGTTAGCAACATACGAAGCTTTGGATTTGGCAGGAGCATGCAGCCAGAGTCGAAGCCGGGGAGTCGCAGGAGAACGACCGGGATTCCCAATCGTATGGTTCATCAAAGATGTTCTTCAGATACCGTCTCATAGATCATGACTCCCACGGGCTTTGAGCACACGGCGATGGTTGCATGATGAGTCCTGGTTTTAAATGACTTGAATGATTGCTTGCATTTGTGTTGCAGTGTGATGATACAGTTAAAGCTCAGATCATGTCATAGACCACCCTCAGGAGTGAAGTCCAGCTCAATGGGCCGCTGCCACCAAGCAAGGTTTTGGTACGATGAGTCGCAGGACTTTCGCAGAGGGTTTTGGTTAGCATGCTCTGTCAGGAAACGTGTGCTCGCAGACATTGACAGACCCAGTCTTAATGTCATGAACCACCCCACAGGACGGAACTGCAGCTCATGGACTTGAGCACGATGTGGCGAGGTTTTGGCATGAAGAGCCCCAGGCACCGGAACACGCCAGGGTATGCTTAAAAATGACATGCCTCTGCAATGTGCCTCCTCTCTTTTTGATGTGGTGGCGAAATCGCACAGCAAGCTTGACTACTTTGGTATGTCAGGGAAGCACAAACCTCCGAGCAAACTGCAGCCATGGGCGGCTTCCAGTGTCTGACTGCTTTCCTGATTGAGTGACTCTCTAGTCTAGGTTCAGCAAACTTTGAGCCACGACGAGGTTTCTTTGTAGACCCAACACAGTGCAGAAATCCTTATCACTTATTTGCAATCTCAAATCCTTGAGATTCAGCAAGCACAGAGGAAGCACGCCTTTAGGCTCGCTTTGTTGACACAGCCTGCTGGTCCCATCCCCAGGCCAGGCCGCCATGCTGTTCAGCGACATACTGATGCTGGTACGTTCGTCCGTCCAATCATAACTGACGTGTAAAGTAGACATTCAGACATCATTGCTTGCAGCTTCTTGCCATTGTCATAGACGTTTTCCCTGGGTGCTTGGTACAGACAACAAACATTTATATAAGGAAAATTTACAGTAAGCGAGCCCGGCCCTGGCCGGAAACGTCGTTTCTGTTTGGATATGAGTTTGAGTCGAAATGAAGTATATACAGGATTCTTCAAACCGGGCTGGGGGGTGTGTTCCCAGGCATAAACAAAAGCTTTGCAAAGCCAGCTGTCAAAGCTACCGCAGAATCGACTGGCATCGTGACAGTAGGTTATGGGCTTGGGCTGCGAATGGAAGCCACCGCATTTCGAAACCGGAGGCGAACGGGAGATTTCTCAGAGTCTGCCAGAGAACTTTAATTGGTATTGGGCGAGTTCTCAGACTCTGCGAAAAAAGCAGAATCGGCGAATGGGAATTGTCTTCAGAGGCTGCCGACAGAGAACTATGTGGTCACTGGGCCAATTCTCAAACTCTGGGAAGGGAGTAGAATAGGCGAGTGGGAGTTTCCACAGAGTCTGCCGACAGAGAACATTATATGTCATTGGGCAAGTTCTGAAATCCGGCAAAAGAGCAAAATAAGCGAGTGCGAGATTTCTCAGAGTTTGCCGACAGAGGGCAATGTTGCCATTGGGCGAGTTCTCAGACTTTGTGAAGAGAGCACAAACTGTCAATGGGAGTTTTCGACAGAGGGCAATGTGGTCATTGGGGGAGTTCTCAGAATCTGGGAAGAGAGCAGAATCGGCGACTGGGAGTTTTCTCAGAGACTGCCGACAGACACTCATGTGGTCATTGGGCGAATTCTCAGACTCTGCGAAGACAGCAGAATCGGCGATTGGGAGTTTTCTCAGAGTCTGGCGACAGCGGGCAATGTTGTCATTGGGCGAGTTCTCAGACTCTGGGAAGAGAGCACAATCGGCGACTGGGAGTTTTCTCAGAGTCTGCCGACAGAGAACTATGTGGCCATTGTGCGAGTTCTCAGACTCTGGGAAGAGACCAAAATGGGTGAATGGGAGTTTTCTCAGAGTCTGCCGACAGAGGACTATGTGGTCATTGGGCGAGTTCTCAAACTCTGCGAAGAGAGTAGAATATGCGAGTGGGAGGCTGGCAGAGAACTATGTGGTCATTGGGCGAGTTCTCAGACTCTGCGAAGAGAGCAGAATCGGCGACTGGGAGATTTCTCAGAGGCTGCCGACAGACACTCATGTGGTCATTGGGCGAATTCTCAGACTCTGCGAAGAGAGTAGAATCGGCGAATGGGAGCTTTCTCAGAGTCTGCCGACAGAGAGCTATGTGGTCATGGGGCGAGTTCTCAGGCTCTGGGAAGATCGAGAGCACAATCGGCGACTGGGAGTTTGCTCAGAGTCTGCCGACAGAGAACTATATGGTCATTGGGCGAGTTCTCAAACTCTGCGAAGAAAGCAGAAAAAGGGTGACTGGGAGTTTTCCCAGAATCTGCCGACAGAGGACTATGTGGTCATTGGGCGAGTTCTCAGACTATGGGAAGAGAGCAGAATCGGCGACTGGGAGATTTCTCAGTGGCTGCCGACAGACACTCATGTGGTCATTGGGCGAATTCTCAGACTCCGCGAAGAGAGCAGAATCGGCGAATGGTAGTTTCCCCAGAGTCTGGCGACAGAGAGCTATGTGGTCATTGGGCGAGTTCTCAGACTCTGGGAAGAGAGCAGAATCGGCGACTGGGAGTTTTCTCAGAGTCTGGCGACAGAGAACTATGTGGTCATTGGGCGAGTTCTCAGACTCTGCGAAGAGAGCAGAATCGGCGACTGGGAGATTTCTCAGAGGCTGCCGACAGAGGGCAATGTTGTCATTGGGGGAGTTGTCAGACTCTGGGAAGAGAGCACAATCGGCGACTGGGAGTTTTCTCAGAGTCTGGCGACAGAGAACTGTGTGGTCATTGGGCGAGTTCTCAGACTCTGGGAAGAGAGCACAATCGGCGACTGGGAGTTTTCTCAGAGTCTGCCGAGAAAGAACTATGTGGTCATTGGGCCAATTCTCAAACTCTGGGAAGAGAGCACAATCGGCGACTGGGAGTTTGCTCAGAGTCTGCCGACAGAGAACTATATGGTCATTGGGCGAGTTCTCAAACTCTGGGAAGAGAGCAGAAAATGGGTGACTGGGAGTTTTCCCAGAATCTGCCGACAGAGGGCAATGTTGCTATTGGGGGAGTTCTCAGACTCTGTGAAGACAGCAGAATCGGCGAATGGGAGCTTTCTCAGAGTCTGCCGACAGAGGGCAATGCTGTCATTGGGGGAGTTCTCAGACTCTGGGAAGAGAGCACAATCGGCGACTGGGAGTTTTCTCAGAGTCTGCCGACAGAGAACAATGTGGTCATTGGGCGAGTTCTCAGATTCTCAGACTCTGGGAAGAGAGCACAATCGGCGACTGGGCGATTTCTCAGAGGCTGCCGGCAGACACTCATGTTGTCATTGGGCGAATTCTCAGACTCTGGGAAGAGACTAGAATAGGCGAGTGGGAGTTTTCTCAGGGTCTGCCAACACGAGGCAATGTTGTCATTAGAAGAAATCTCAGACTCTGGGAAGAGAGCACAATCGGCGACTGGGAGTTTTCTGAGAGTCTGGCGGCAGACACTCATGTGGTCATTGGGCGAATTCTCAGACTCTGCGAAGACAGCAGAATCGGCGACTGGGAGTTTTCTCAGAGTCTGCCGACAGAGAACTATGTGGTCATTGGGCGAGTTCTCAGACTCTGGGAAGAGAGCAGAATCGGCGAATCGGAGTTTTCTCAGAGTCTGGCGACAGAGAACTGTGTGGTCATTGGGCGAGTTCTCAGACTCTGGGAAGAGAGCACAATCGGCGACTGGGAGTATTCTCAGAGTCTGCCAACAGAGAACGATGTGGTCACTGGGCGAATTCTCAGACTCTGCGAAGAGAGTAGAATCGGCGAATGGGAGTTTTCTCAGAGTCTGCCGACAGAGGGCAATGCTGTCATTGGGCGAGTTCTCAGGCTCTGGGAAGAGAGCACAATCGGCGACTGGGAGTTTGCTCAGAGTCTGCCGACAGAGGACTATGTGGTCATTGGGCGAATTCTCAGACTCTGCGAAGAGAGCCGAATCGGCGAATGGAAGTTCGGAGTTGTCTCAGAGTCTGCCGACAGCGAACTATGTGGTCATTGAGCGAGTTCTTAGACTCTGTGAAGAGAGCACAATCGGTGATTGGGAGTTTTCTCAGAGTCTGCCGACAGAGGGCAATGTTGTCATTGGGGGAGTTGTCAGACTCTGTGAAGACAGCACAATCGGCGAATGGGAGTTTTCTCAGAGTTGGCGACAGAGAACTGTGTGGTCATTGGGCGAGTTCTCAGACTCTGGGAAGAGAGCAGAATCGGCGAATCGGAGTTTTCTCAGAGTCTGGCGACAGAGAACTGTGTGGTCATTGGGCGAGTTCTCAGACTCTGGGAAGAGAGCAGAATCGGCGAATCGGAGTTTTCTCAGAGTCTGGCGACAGAGAACTGTGTGGTCATTGGGCGAGTTCTCAGACTCTGGGAAGAGAGCACAATCGGCGAATGGGAGTTTTCTCAGAGTCTGCCGAGAGAGAACTATGTGGTCATTGGGCGAGTTCTCAAACTCTGGGAAGAGAGCACAATCGGCGACTGGGAGTTTGCTCAGAGTCTGCCAACAGAGGACTATGTTGTCTTTGGGCGAGTACTCTGGGAAGATAGCACAATCGGCGACTTCACCAGGAATGGCACTGGCTTGTGCCAGGAGTATACTGGCTCGAACCAGGAGTAGCACTGGCTAGTACCAGGAGTAGTACTGGCTAGTACAGGAGTAGTACTGGCTAGTGCCAGGAGTAGTACTGGCTAGTACAGGAGTAGTACTGGCTAGTACTAGCAGTAGTACTGGGCTTGTACCAGGAGTAGTACTGGCTAGTACCAACAGTAGTACTGGTTAGTACCAGGAGTAGTACTGGCTAGTACCAGGAGTAGTACTGGCTGGTACCAGGAGTAGTACTGGCTAGTACCAGGAGTAGTACTGGCTAGTACCAGGAGTAGTACTGGCTAGTACCAACAGTAGTACTGGGCTAGTACCAGGAGTAGTACTGGCTAGTACCAACAGTAGTACTGGGCTAGTACCAGGAGTAGTACTGGCTAGTACCAGGAGTAGTACTGGCTGGTACCAGGAGTAGTACTGGCTAGTACCAGGAGTAGTACTGGGCTAGTACCAGGAGTAGTACTGGCTAGTACCAGGAGTAGTACTGGCTAGTACCAGGAGTAGTACTGGTTAGTACCAACAGTAGTACTGGGCTAGTACCAACAGTAGTACTGGTTAGTACCAGGAGTAGTACTGGCTAGTACCAGGAGTAGTACTGGGCTAGTACCAGGAGTAGTACTGGCTAGTACCAGGAGTAGTACTGGGCTAGTACCGGCAATATCTTCCTTGCCCAATCGATCATTTGTAAAGAGGAAGGCTGGGGCGGCGGCCGATGTGCAATTGACCGTGCTGGATGGTTGGACCGGTGTGCGAGTGCCGCTGTGCGTGCTGGATGGGCCGGCACGTGCACGCAACGTGCCGGCAGCACACCCACTCATCCAGCACGATTACGCGCCAAACTGCCTAAACTCTGAATTATTGAGAAGCCCCAGGGAAAACGTGCGATTAACGCGTGCTGGATGGAATTCGTTCTCGTCTTTTCAACGTGCTGGATGGGCAGGTGAGCTGCGGGCACGTGCACGCACGGTGCCGGCTGTTGCCTGCTCATCCACACAGCCCGATCCATCCAGAACTGTTAAGTGCAGCCCGAACCTTCCACCCGAATCATCCAGCACTGTTACGTGCAGGTGGCATGGAGACATGGCTGAAAGCTCGCATAGATGACGCGAGGAGGCGGGCGGCCTTAACCGTGCTGGATGGCTTAACCGTGCTGGATGGATACCGGTCTATAGACTTGCCAGATACCACGCACAAAGTATAGCATTTGAAGAGCAGCTGCGGTAGACAAAGCTCTGTAGTTCCGACCCATTTTTTGTCTTGCAGGCTCGAAGACCCAGAGGAGAAGCAGCTCTTCCTCAGCCGCTTCCTGCTTAAGATCGAGATCTTGGACCGCAAGATCCGACAGGGCGAGACGGCAGAGTCTGATGCTCTAGCTTTGTTGCCTGGCCCGGACTGGGAGGCTTGGACTTTCGTTGCACCTCAATCAATAGTCCAGCAGTCATACTATTGCATGAGAGCTTCGCAACACCCATGCCTCTGGAGGCCGTGGTTGCAGCAAACCGTGCAGATGCTACGGCTGCTGGACTAGTGCTCCGGCCCGTGGTGTTCCCGCCGGCTGCACAGATGGTCCCCGACTCTCCAAACAGGGATGACGCTGAAGCTTCCAGTCCGCCTGAGACGGAGACGGAGAAAAAAGCGGTGGTGCTTTCAAGCTACACCCCGGCCACCACGCTCTTCCTGCAGACCAAAGGTAAACGTGCAGGTGTGCTTTGTGTTCACCGTGCTACTTGGATCAAAGTCTAGACATACATTTGGATGAGTGCTTGTCACTGCCTGCAATGTTCGGCAATGACATGATGTGTCGCCGCCTCTGCAGGTGGAAGGCACAAGTGTGGAAGGCTACGAGCATTTGTTCCGCATCGCGGAGGTGTGGCCTTTGCTGTCCCGCAAACAGCAGTTCACAAACTGGTTCACGAAGTTGCTCCTTGGTAGCTTAGACGATGAAATTACTCCTTGCACGAGAACGCATGCTCCCTCGACCCTCGATGATTTGTGCCGGCGACCCAAGGAAAGAGACGATGATGGCCAGGCTTTCTCGGAAGTGGTCCGTTGACTGCGACCTCCACATCCCCAGAAAGTTGGGGTACAAAGGTAAGCAGCTCTCAGCAGGTGCAGGGAAGCTGCGGCTGTCTTTCGATGGGGTCACGCTGCCGGGCCTCTACTTCATGGCTACCCAGTTGCAGTGGTCACGTGCCTTTGCATTGAATTGACTCCGATCCGATGACTGATGATAGAAGCATTAACAGAACTCAGGTTGCCTCAGCTCTCCAGGTCAAGGGCTGCAAGAAGACTTTGAAGGACGGCTGCCTATCCGGCTTCGATCTTCTGATCAGTACCTGCTGCAAGCCCGATGAGAGCTTCGAGCTGCTACCAAATGAGCCTGACTGCACCAGGGAAGCATGATCAGTCCGTCTGTTGCCAGAGTAAGTTGTATTTTGCAATTTGCTCCTGAGCGAGGCACTTTGCGATGTCTTGCTTTCGACTTGGATTTGGCGGCATGGGAGAGATGCTTGAAATTCCTCGGCATCCAATCTAGGTCGCTCGGACTCGTTTTGCCTGTTGATTTTGCAGTCTTTGCCACGCTCAGATTCCTTGCAGGTGGGAGAGGTGCTCCATGCTCTCGCATGCTCAGCAGAAACTGCAAGCAGGCCTTGCATAACCCAAAATACTTTTTCCACGAACAACAGTCCCCAGGTGTGCCACTGTCGGCTGCTTCGTGGTTCCTGATGAGATTGCCTTTCGAAGACGTTGTGTGCGAGGCCAGCGATCGGGATGGTTCTGCTTCAGCCGTGTTGTTGCTTCCAAGATTTTTCCACTCATGCCTTTATGCCTTGCTGCCAGGGCACAGTCAAGGTGTCCAGACTTCAACGAAGACTGCTTCACTTGCTCTCCCAGTCTGGCGAGAATCACTTGGGCAATAGCCTCCAGACAATGATCCCGAAGCCATCGGCGAGAGATGAGTTCCACCCGGCACGTGTGCGGCTGGTTTGAAGCTATCAATTCAGTAGTCGGTTGAAGTTGTGCTCTGATGGATGAAGACTTCGGACCAAGTGAAGTGGGATTTCATTTGCGGTCATCTAAGGGATGGCAGAAAGGTGAAACGGGAGGCCAAGGTCAAGCACGCCATGGCCATGGAACGTTTCCTTGCTCGTGCCTCCGGCTTCGTGAACAAAACCGATGCGACGCTCGATGAGCTGGACTTGGGATGGCTGGCCCCCTCGCACTCACACAGGCCGGACATAAGCTGCAACACACATGGTCAGGTTAGTGTATTTGTCTTATGGAGTGCCGAAGCTTAGGCTCGCATCCGACTTGGCTTTCAGATATCTGCGATTGGCCGGCACCAGCATAACGAAGGCTCCGGAGAGTAGTTGTTTCGGTTGCTGCCGTGAATGTATGTGCCAGTGTCTCACGCTTTTGGTCGCTCGCTCTCTCTCTCTCTCTCTCTCTGTCTCTCTGTCTCTCTCTCTCGCTCTCTCTCTCTCTCTCTCTCTGTCTCTCTGTCTCTCTCTCTCTCTCTCTCTCTCTCTCTCTCTCTGTCTCTCTCTCTCTCTCTCTCTCTCTCTCTCTCTCTGTCTCTCTCTCTCTCTCTCTGTCTCTCTCTCTCTCTCTCTCTCTCTCCCCTCTCTCCCTCTGTCTGTCCCTATCACTCTGGTTTAGTCAGGACTCTGCACAAATATCGCCGGCTACTGTTGCTTGCTGGCCCTGCTGAATCTTTGGATACAAGCTTCATTCACTCCGAAACAAATTTTCCGACTTGCTGCCGAGGGCAAAATGTGTGTCATGTTCACTCACTTCTCTCTGTCTCCTCCTGCTCCGATTTCGTCACTCGAAGTGTCGCTGATGCTGATTCACGGCCTGTGAGACGTACTTTTTTGAAATTTTCAGTCGCTGACTAATTATATCATGCTATTTCGATCGCATCATCTCTGGCTCTGTGTCTTTTTCACAAAGCAGTGAGCCCGTATCTGGTACACCTCATATTCGCTATTTGCTGGGCACCAGACCTTAAATTTGCATGCTTTCTCAGAAGCACCGGGCAGGAGCTGAACCAGCAGACGTACCGCAGCCTCAGCTTCCTGTGCGACGCTTCGCCGAAAGCCTTTAAGGAGGAGACTCGGTTGAGTTACTGACTTGTTTCATGACATGATGAGCAACCATCCAAGTTTGCTTCGAGAGTATCTGCGAAACCGAGTTGTGGTGTCCCATCGTCGCAACAAGCGACCTGGCTGTGCCGTGGGTGGTCCAGCGCCTGAGCGACCTCCTGGCCACAACCGCCGAGACGAGCTCGAAGCTCGAAGCAGCACAGGAGCTTGCAGATGGCCTGGCCGGCAAAATGGTTGATGACAGCCGTGCCCGAGCGAAGCAGCTTC
>CAJNDT010002446.1:536005-626005 GCA_905221615.1 Symbiodinium sp. CCMP2592
GACTCGGACACTGGAGTCGTCAGCGAGGTGACGGCGAACCATCCCTGGGGTGCCGTTTCCTTGCAAGATGTGAAGGTGTTTCATTTCAGCGGCACGGATATGCAGCCGTGGTGGTTTCTTCATGTGGCACCGGCGGAGGCCGGCTGCATCCTTGGAGAAATGTATAGCCATCGGGATCCGCGGGGGCTGCTTTCCTCGGCGGTTGCGGAGTGGTTACTTGCTGTCAGTGAGCTTCTGGAGACCTCCCAACGAGAGGGCGACTGTTATTTCGTGGATGTGTACCGCACGCAGCGTGAGATAGCCGGAAGCTGGTGGGAAGGGTGCGCTAGGTGCCATTGGTGCAGTCACATTTTGCTGAAAGCAACCCGTGGTGGCATTTGTGAGAATTGCCAGATCGAGAATTTGCAAGCGCGCAGTGTTGTGCGACTCGAATCCAAGAGCCGGCGCACGTGCAAGTAGGAGCGGGTTCGCACTTTGAACTAGATGCCCGCGGTGCGCGGTGCTGTGCGACTCGAATGGAGACGCCGGTGCTCGTGAAAGTAAGATCTGGTGGCTGTCGCGCAGGACATGCCAGCGGCGCAGGTCCAGTCAAGAAAGAGGGTGCATGCTTGAGGAACGGATAGACAGAGAGAGAGAGAGAGAGAGAGAGAGAGAGAGAGAGTATTACTCTATTATTCTATTACTCTATTGCTTTACTACTCGATTACTCTATTACTCTAATGCTCTATTACTCTACTACTCCATTAACTCTATTTATTACTCTATTACTCTATCTTACTCTCTTTCGCTGTGCCTTCATTTTCTCTACCGTCTGTGCCAGCTTTTCTAGGACTGCCGAACATGTCAGACCTTGACATAGCGTGACCGCCCGAACAATTGGTCTCGCCTGACAGCATGGCTCTAGCTGGGACAGATCTTCATGCATGGAATACGGTGGGTCCCATGGCTACTGCGAAGGCTACTGCGAATGCGGCTGGGACAGATCTTCATGCATGGAATACGGTGGGTCCCATGGCTACTGCGAATGCTACTGCGGATGCGGCTGGGACAGATCTTCATGCATGGAATACGGTGGGTCCCATGGCTACTGCGAAGGCTACTGCGGATGCGGCTGGGACAGATCTTCATGCATGGAATACGGTGGGTCCCATGGCTACTGCGAAGGCTACTGCGGATGCGGCTGGGACAGATCTTCATGCATGGAATACGGTGGGTCCCATGGCTACTGCGAAGGCTACTGCGAATGCGGCTGGGACAGATCTTCATGCATGGAATACGGTGGGTCCCATGGCTACTGCGAAGGCTACTGCGGATGCGGCTGGGACAGATCTTCATGCATGGAATACGGTGGGTCCCATGGCTACTGCGAAGGCTTCTGCGGATGCGGCTGGGACAGATCTTCATGCATGGAATACGGTGGGTCCCATGGCGACAGCTGATCCAGTGCTTGTGCACGCGAGTGATTCGGAAGAGGATGACGATGCTGCAGAGACTGTGGTCGGGGATGGAGGGGCACAGGCCAATTTCCTGGACCTCACTGGGAACACAGAGTCAGCAACGAGCATGATCACGACCGGATCTTCATCGAATGACTCTGGAGGGCTGGCCCGCTTCTCTTACTATCCATTGTTCGGACACGCTGAGCCAAGTTTTGACCTGAACGTCATGGACTAGAACTGCGGTCGGTAGATCTTTGGTAGGTCTTCAAGAAAGGATTCATTAAAACGATGAAGCTGCCACTGAGCGGCCAGTCTATATAGACTGTCCTCCCTCGTCGAGCACACGGATTGTGTGACGTCCGCAATGCAATACTACTACTACTACTACTCGTAGTACTAGTACTGCTATTGCTACTGCTAATATTTTTTCTTTTGTTTTTTTGGCCATCGGCCCTGTTACTCTATTACTCTAAGACTCTATTACTCTAAGACTCTATTACTCATTAGTCTATTACTCTATTACTCTGATACTCTTACTCTATTACTCTATCACTCTATTACTCTTTACTCTATTACTCTACTACTCTAGTACTCTACTACTCTATTACTTTGTTACTCTATTACTCTACTACTCTTTTACTCTATTACTCTTTTAGAGAGGAATACTCTAATAGAGTACTAGAGTAATAGAGTAGTAGAGTAAGAGAGCTTTTAGACTAAGAGACTAATAGAGTCATAGGGTAATAGAGTAATAGAGTCATAGAGTAATAGTAGTCTAAGAGTATGAGAGTAACAGAGTAGCAGGGCCCAGGGCCAAAAAAAAAAAAATAAAAATAATAATGGCATCATAAGCAGAAAAATAATGTGGCCAGATGTTCTCGCCCCATGACTCACGACACCTCCTTGAGAGTTGCCGTGGCAGGCATGGTTCTTCCACGTACAGTGAGGGGTGATCGTCTGGTCAAGTGCTGCTGAAGGTGAAATTAAACGTCTGTACGAGAGCCATAGCGACCTTAAGCCGCGGAATTTAGCCTGGGGTTCATGGGTTTACGATTCGGCTTTCAGGTTTCGGTTTAGGGGTTTAGGGTTCACGTTTTGTTGCAGGTCAGCTTGTTGACTTTCAAGTCTGAAATCAGAGTTATGGGAACTCAACTTGTCAGACAGCAACCTTTTCTCGTGAGCTTAGTCTGAAATCAGCAGTCTGAAATCAGCTTCGTCTGAAATCAGCAGTCTGAAATCAGCATAGCCATGATGCCTGCCACTCCTGAGTGGCCAGCCTGTGCGTTCTCCCGCAAGGATGCGCAGAGGTTTTGCGAGATGCTGGCCGAAGCGCACGGTCCAGCCTATGTGGACGACACATTGAACGATGGTTTGCAGAAACTTTTTCAGCGGTCCTTGAAGGATCAGGAAATGGATGGGGACACAAGCAAAGATGCCTTGTCTGAAATCAGCCGTCTGAAATCAGCAGTCTGAAATCAGCATAGCCATGATACCTCACAAAGCGGCTGTTTTCACACAAACCCAAAACCCTGACAAAGTACGGGGGCTGAAAACAGCCACAATCCGGGGAAAAAGGCGAGGTAGAAGTAGTTGCCTCTTGGTTTGTGCCTTTTCCTAGTGCAGAGAAGTGCCTCCAGGCAACCTTACCCGGAGAATGCCCGAAAAGTGTGAGTGTAACCAAGTCATGCGCTGAGAGCAGGCAGGCTCGGGCAGGGGTGCTTAGGGTGCTGTTCTAGCCTTTTAGCCGCTACAGGGTCTCGACTAGGGTACGTGCAAACACCGAGCCTGTTGAGTTTGACACGGATAGAATGTGGATTGTGTTGTGGGCAGAAGTCACGATCTTGCTGTCGCCGGTGCTGCTTCGTCGGAATATAATATTAACATGTGCTTGACATTGAGCAAAAGGAATGAAATGAGCACGGGTGTCAGTGTGCGGAATGACAGCGTGAGTTTAAACCCAATGCCAAGGCCTGCAACCTTCAAACCGACCAGTGCTGCAAATCTTGCATGGAATTGTCTGTTTTGTTCTCGCCGTTGTGATGAATTGCTTCAGCCGCGCATTGCTCAAGCTGTTGTATTGTTTGTTCTTCCTTAGCCTTGAAACTTGCCCTTTCATTCCGAGGGCCATGTGGTTGAACATCCGTCAAGTCGCTGCTGGCCTGGAGACCTCTTTGAAGCTTTCCTACCCAGATACAGACAAGTTGATGTGGCTTTGGTATTTCCACAACCTCCAAGTTGTTCTGGACTCCTTTGTGGATTCCAACGAGGGTTCTGAGCAAATTTTCTGGCTGAGAGCTATGGCAGATGTGTGCCGATTGTTGCAGAAATACATGTGTGAAATGCAATGCGATTTCCGTCCGGATTATTGTGGGCCTTTTCCTCCAACTCCTCTGGGGAGGCTTGCTCCTCCTGTGTGCCCAGACCAAAAAGAAATGGGTGATCACTTCTTTGAGGCCAAAGAGTTCCTCCAGAAACATTCGGATGTCTTTCTCCGCCAGAGCTGCTGGTACAAGATCGCCTTTGAGATTGAGGAAACTTTGAAGGATCTCGAATATGTCCCTTCACCCACATCCAAGGACGATTCGGAAGACTAAGACTTGATTCAATGTGCCACAGTGGCCTTCGGCTCAGCATCTAGGGAGCCGGAATTCTGCAAGTGCCCCAGGCCTCATGTCAGCGACGGCGAATAGTGGAGCTTTCCCTCGTTGCCGCTATACTGTACGGTGCTGTAGTGGTGACCTAAGTAGAGTAGGTTCAGGTGGTCAGACAGAGGCGGGCCAGTTTGAGTGGGGGACCAGTCCATGTGTCGTTTTATGCTAGTAATGGGTAGCATTGAGTGGTGGGTGGTGAATCCCCCCACAGGTCCCTAATCACAGACTCGGCTAGCAAAGCCCTTCTCAGCGAGCCGCTGATTCAGCACGTTCCTGGGTTGCGGGGAAAATGGTGAGCCGACTGCTGCATGAGTTTATAGTGGGGTTTAAGGACACGGTTTTATATGGTTTTGTCTGGGAGAGCAACCTTTTCTTTCTCGTGAGCTTAGTCTGAAATCAGCAGTCTGAAATCAGCCGTCTGAAATCATCTTCGTCTGAAATCAGCTTCGTCTGAAATCAGCAGTCTGAAATCAGCATAGCCATGATGCCTGCCACCCCTCAGCCGAAGCGGCATTCCAACTAACCGAACGGGCGGGAGGAAAAGAGGGCTCCTACACCTTTAGACCCGAACAACCGTAAGCCCCATATCCTTTCACCCTGCGATAGGCTCACAGACCACGGGGCACATGTGATAGGCCGCGGAACCGTCAGCACTATTAACTCTACATTGTGTCCGTGGCAACTCTGAGCCAACTAATTAGTAACTTCGCATGACTACGCATGTGCATGTATGTGTCAATTTGTTGTCTCCGACATGCATGTCACCTTTGGCCAGCTCGATAAAGGCCACAGAGTCTGAGGGTGAGCATGCATCCCCCCCCACAAACTCTTGCCCGTGCCGATAGAACTTATGCTCAAACTAAGCGCCCCAGCAGTTGGACCAATGAGAACCAACCCAGGCCCAGGCCCGGACATCCTTTCACCGCATGAGTTGAGTAGGGAGTGCTTATGGGGCTGGGGCCTCCAGGTTTTGCTGAATGCTTTCCCTCCGGACCTCTCATATGTCGCTTCTTCCCGACTACTCACTCGCCTTAGACGTATGCGAAGCATCATACCACTTCGGCATTGTGGAGCCGTCCTTTGGAGTTACTGGGTTACGATTATGGACGTTCTTACGTCTAACATTGTCTCTCATGAATCTGATCGACCGCCCTACGTTAATGTGCTCGATAATAACAGGATTTTTATTTGGTCGGAGCAGGTAAGTTTCCGTATCTATTGTACATTGGACTGTTACTCGGGTATTTATACGGGATGGAATCTCCCCTACTCTTGGCCCTCCTGTGAACTTCGACTCGATACTGAGAGAGTGTGTTTCGGGGGAGTGGAAACTGATCGACGCCCTCTAACGTTGGTATCACACTTTCGTCTGATGCACCCAGGCCGACCCTCTGACCACTCATCGTCTACTGTTTCCCCATAGTGCTGAATCTTGTGTCTCAATGCTTGGAGCTTGCTTGCTTCCTTGGGCTTTTAGACCGCATTTGTTGCACTGCTGTGATTTCCGTAGTCCCCTCCTTAAAGCACCTCCCCTCTACTGCTTCTTGGGCTGAGTGTCCTGAAACCCAGCTGATAATGCCACTTAAGGCCTGAGGTTTCGGATCCGGAACGAGTTACAAACAATGCCGCCTGGGGTGGCTAGAGTAGCTGTAGATTCACTGTACTCCCAGTTTGCACATAATAATAGATACGTAGCTGCCCCGTCATCACCCGGGTCCATTAAGAAACCCAAAACCACCCAATTCGACTCCTATACCTCAGAAGATACTCAAGCCACTCTCCCCTGGCGCTCAGACTTTGCGATCGGAGGGTGACAATGTTGAAGCAGGGACGTGTGTAAGACATGCCCCAAGGAGTGCTGGCAGGGGTTTGGGGTCTTTTCAGGCCCTTAGGGTTGCTTTCTCTCTGTGTGTTCTGACTCTGTTTCTAAGCTCCTGAACCCACAATTTTAGCATGTTTTATTCCTTCTTCCCCCCTTTAACCTCGATATATCTTGGGTCTCTTGGGGTACTTACTCGCCTTGGTAGGTCTCTGCGATTGATTGTAAGAAGCTAGATCCTAAGAAACCACGAACCCTCGTCAGTGCTACAGCCATGGCCGCAGTCGAACACTGGGTGTTGCACGATGCTGCACACTGATTATGACCCCGGCTGTCAGTGCAAAGAAAGGGGTCACTCTGCGCTGCTTCTGGCAGGCTTGTGGTACAAAGGCGATATGAGATACTGACAGCTGACTGCGAGGATGCATGCTATGTCGTGGATAATGAATCCTGAGAATCCTGAGAATTTATTGCATGATGCCCGTGCCACACGATGAGTTTCTGACAACTGTTTTGAATTTACTGCAAGCCAAAGCTGGATCACGATGATCAAGCACAACGAGATCCTGGCGCCCATCCTGGGGGTTACTGCAAGTGTTGTCAGTTGCTGTGATGTCTCTTCATAGACGAGCCTGAGTTCGCGCCATGGAAGTGTGTAAACCTAACACACGGCATGGTAATTTGAGACTCTGCTCGCGACAGCCATGATAGCTTTCTTCGGATTCTTCCTGGCCCAACGCTGGCAGCAACACTGCAACTTTGCGTGTGCATGTAGCCTCCATATGCATGACAGTAACCCCCAGCACTCAGTCCATGGCTCCATTCGGTATCACCCCTTTGAAAAGTACAGCTGGTTAATACGACTAGGAACAGCGTGTATCATCGCGATGATGATACTCAACCAGATCACCTGTACCCGAGCCATCTCGGCTCTTTATAGTTTTTACGACATTTGCCTACCTATTATGTTACCTCCTCGAACCCGAAGAAGTGATCTGAGTAGCTACATTCTTCCCGAGGTCTTACTGGTTCTAGTTTGCTTCAATTCTGTAAGATCTTGGGAAGGGTTCAGTCGCTGCGGATACAGTCACTTTATGTGTTGCTATAGCCTGTTGCTTCGTACTGTGACGGACCCATCATCGGTTTCACATTGTCAGACTCCGCATCAATTGCCTCGCCTGGATTGTCCGAGTGTGAGCGCCGAAACCCTAAACCTTTAAACCCTTAACCTCGGAGGTCCATCTTGACAGGTCTTGTAAGTTTGTTGCCCCGACGGAGGCTTTGTGGTTCACTGAAGCTCCAAACCCTGAACCAAACCCCATATTATAACCCAGCAGTGCTCAGATTCACTCCCGCCAAGTTGACCTTGACAGCCCCCAAACCCTAAACCTTTAAACCCGAAACCTCGGGGGTCTTTTTTGGCAGGTCTTTTATAAACTATCTGAACCAGAGCTTGGCCATGGAAGAGTCTGGAGAGGTTTTTCGGTCCTTCTCCTGGACTTTGCCGCATGGGCATTGCTTAGCTGGCTACTTCAACAGCAACAAAGAGGCCGAATGGTATTCGGACCGACTGCTTCACAATCTGAAGATTGATGGGACGAAGGATCATGTGTTCTTCCAGAGAAACAACGAGAAGTTCAAGGCTGAGCTGGAGGGCGCTGAAGTTTCTTAGTCGCATAACTTTAGCTTATTTTTCTGTTGGGGCTTCGGGTTTCGTAAAGAGCTTGCCTATTCGAAAGCAATGTTATGCCCCCCAATCCAAGGTTCCATTGTCGCAGCTGCATTACCGAGGGGCAGGGAGTGAAGATCCGCACAAAGCTGGGCACACAGTGGAGACAAGAGCTCTGCTGGTGCTGTTTGGGCTGTTGCCAGGACGCCGGAAGCTGCAACCCGAGACTAAAACTAAATCGCTGGTGCTGGTAGAGGAGATGCTGAGGCAAGCCTGTGCAAAAATAGCCCTGTCTGGCATTCAGAGAGGCAGGGTTTCGTGCAACTTTGTCTCCGATGTTGACAGCTCCCCGATTGCCCTCAGTCTGGATTTTCTTGAAGATGGCAGCACACGAAGTTTGGCCGACCTGGAGAACTTGCATAAGGGTGCAAGCAAGGGCTGGGACAAGCTTTCGCAGCACGCTTGGTGTGGTCGCAAACTTTCAACCACTCTTCAGCAAACGAACCTTTGGGATATCTACCTCTTCCTAATATGGAGCAAGCACAACCCGAGTTCGAAGATCTGGGAGCAGTTCTCTGTACACCTTTATCCCAAGGTTGTTTTCTTGGCTGGTTACTTGCTGGAGGCCTATGTCGATGAACTTGCCAACTTGCCACTGGCACCGCTTCCCCTTTTGAAAACCAAGCATGGAAACAGTCGACGAGTTCCGAAAGTGAACAAAATCATACTTTTACAACGCGTGAAGGCGCAAAAGCGCCACAGAGGAGAAGTCATGCAGACGCACACTGACTTGACGCCACCTCAGATCGCACTGGTGCGAGCTGAGGCTAATTTGGAAGTGGCTGAGTATGTCAAGCTCTTGACGACCGAGCCTCGGCATCAAACTTTACGGCTCGCTGTTAAAACCCTAGACTCTAGACCCTTAAACCTAAACTTTAAAGCACTATTTGAAAATAGAGTTTAGGGGTTAAGCCCGAAACCCTAAACCACGTTTTCATTCTGATGGTTAGGCCTTGGGCAGGTAGGGTCTGTTTACTATTTATAAAAGTGGGTTATCTTGTAGGGTTTAGATATTAATTTAGATTATTCTAGAACTTGAAGAGGTGTTTTATTTGAGATTGACCGTTACGCTTTTGCCTGCCCTGCTATGGCCTGCTGAGCACAAAGGTTTTATGTTTCAGGGTGTTGTTGAATTGATATGAAATAGATCTTTAGGCTTCTGGATGTCAGGGCCTGCTTGCAAGAACTAACTTACCTTGTCAGGCCTTTGCCGACACGCAGCATGTCCAGGTGTCCTGGGATGCGTCAACCTATGATGTGGAAACTTTAGTGGCGATCGCATACGATTACAAGAAGAACGTGTCGGGCTACTTACCCATACAAAACATCAGCCCCGTCCAGACAGCAGAGTTGCACGAAACTGTGAGGACATTGGCTGTGCAAGGCCGGATCACACGTGTCGAGAGTTACAGTACAATGCGATCTTTCAGCCATGCCCTGAACTCAATTGGGCTTCCGCTTGCCGCCTTCGCAAAGCCTCCAGACCTACTTCTGGGGCCACTCCGGGCTGAGGAGGAACGGGTGCTGATGAACGGGACCTACTTCATCTATAATACCACGACACAGTCGATTCAAAGACAGGTACCGACTGCATGGAGTCTGGCGAAGCAGCCACTGTTGATCTCGGTGAGCGATCAGGGACCGCTGAACTGTCCTGGTCTCGATCACTTGCAGTTCAAGCTTCGTGGGTTCGTGCTTCCCTTGTATGATCAGAGTCATCGTACATGGAACGACTTGAAGTCGGCCATGAGGAGTGTGAAGCTCTTTCGCATCCTCCTGCAGTTCTCCATTCTCTACAACATGAATTATGGACCTGGAGGCACCAAGGCTTGGATGGCCAAGAAGCAACAGTATGCAGAGGAATTTAGAGCCAAACAGACAGCTGATGGCAAAATCTTCCTCAGCTACATGCCGTACATCTGCCATGAGATGGGCCTTTCGGAGCCAACGACTGCTGAGGAGAGGGAGGCACTCTTCGGGACGATCACTTCGCTGCAGACGCTGCAGCAGCATGGACCACTCGTCAAACTCATGAGATGGTTTTCTTACTTCCAATCGCACCAATTTTATGCTGGCGAACACTTCTGGACAAAGATGCTGATTGGGGAAGGTGGGCCGCCACAGCAAGGCATCCAGCCTGAGGCAGTGCTGACACCGGATATCTTGGCCGGCAATCTGGACGATCGAGAGGAGCTACGACAACTCAAGCTCAAGATGGGCTCATGGCGACTTGCACCGTTGCTCGTAACACCATGGACCTGGTGGAAAAACGAGCTTTTGGTTTCCATGGCGACGCCAGTCTGGAGCTGCTTCACACAGAAAGCACCTTGGGTTATTGCTAGTCGATGACATCAGCCCTGAAACCCTCAACCCCTCGAACTTCGGGGCCTGGCTCCGATAATAGCTGCACTTCCGCCAAAGACAAATTACCAGGCTTCGCAGACTACGCCTTCGATGAGTTCGTGCTGTAGTCGCTGCTGAACCTGTCTGAAATCAGCAGTCTGAAATCAGCCGTCTGAAATCAGCTTCGTCTGAAATCAGCTTCGTCTGAAATCAGCAGTCTGAAATCAGCATAGCCATGATGCCTGCAGAACTTGAGTCCTGAAACCCTCAATCCCTCGAACATCTAGCTTCTCAATCCGAAGCAATGATTAACTCTTGATGCAATTGAGACCCTACCAAACCGCTCCAGGCCCAGCAGCTCAAGTTGCCTCACGAGATCGCCGGTGACATCGCCAAAAGAGCTGGGACCAAGCTCTGGGCCGAGGAGATCCACGCTGTGATCGGGAATGGCTTCTTTGATGGGCCTCAGAAACTGTACCCGGCTCGCTTTCTTTCAAACGAGGAGGAAGGACAGTGCATCTCTTTGCACTTTCGGTACCTCATGCAGCTACTTCAGCTGCCTGGCCTTTTTTATTTTGGTCCTCGACACCTAGTCAGGACTTGCTGAGCCTTACCATCCTTCTGGGTTGAGTCCATTTCAAGGTTTATAGGGTTTAAGAGTTTAAGGTTTAGGGTTTGGCGCTTAGGGTTTAGAAGGTTTAGGGTTCAGGGTTTACAGGGTTTAGAGTTTAAGGTTTAGGGTTGAGGCTTTAAGCCCCCACACTACCGAAGACTGAATAAGGAGACGTGTGCAGAGCTCCGCTTCGTACTACCTCCGACCGCCTTTTCGATATGCTGGGGCACTTCTTGCAGAAAGCAGGGAGACCACCCTTCGCCAGATGCATGCCGACTGGGCAGCCGTCTTGAAGGCCGAGAAAGCCATGGCTGGTGGAGCAGGCATGGAACCCCTGAAGGAGATGCATTGGCGGCTGAATTCCGTCAACAGGCTGATCCACTTGATCCGGGACATGGCCGAGGTCGCTTCAACAACAGCCGAACGCCGGGCCTACAACAACCAAGTGGTTGAGCTTCTGACCTTCGTCAGCACGCATCTTGCCGACACAGTTATCGTGGAAAATACACATCAGATGGCCAAAGACGCGCTCAGGGACGCACGCCACTTTCAAAAATCTCGGACAGGGAAGCAAGTTGCTTGCATACGCTGCAGTGCAATACCGAGCCGTGGTGTGCCCTGCTTGAAGGTGTCAGATGATCAGAAAGCCACTGCTTCTGCGGGCAAGTCCTCGAGCTTTGACAAGCTCACGCACCCCAACACCCATGCCTCCCGCCTCAATCTATGTCTGCAAACTCTAAGGCCCTAAGACTCTCAGGATCATTAAGGGCTCTATTTCCGACTACCCTAACTCCGCAAATCCTAAGGTCCGAAGACCTTAAAATTTGCTAAAGAAAGCTCTTCTTTGTCTTCGACTCAGGCTCTCAAAAAGGAGTTCCAGAGGCTCATGGAAACTAAAACGAAGCAGCATACGTGGCCGAGCACGACCCAGCAGATGGAGTGGCAGCAAGTTGTGGCTACAGAGTGGTTCCTCTGCTACATGCAAGATGGGGACAAGTTTGCAGCTGGCCCCAACTCTGCTTGGCTGTCTGTCTTGGCTGGGGCAGCAGGCGAGGTGGTAGCATGCCAGCGTGCAGGAGAGATCATGTTGATCTTGGCTGTTGGATCTTATGGCTTCGCTGCTTGGGACCTGGAGCTGGCGGCAGGAGTCCGCACGGCTGCTGGGATGTCGGCTTTCCGGCCCTACAGGCACAATGCCATCCGATTCCACCACATCACGGAGCTGGAGGACTGGGTTTCCGTTCCTGTCAAGCCTGGCCTGTCTGGCCCGCACGGCCCGCTGCACCTGGAACAGACCTCTGAGGCCATGTCGCTGCCCTTGGCTAGAATCCATGCCGGACTCAATCTGACATGCAAGCAGTGCCAGGACCTGTTGGCATTGTTCAAAGTCAACTTTCGCAAAAACCAGTCACGAGCCAGCTTGCACGGCCTAATCCTCGATCTTTTCTTGGAAACCGAGCACGAGAAAGAAGAGGCCAGGAGGAAGATGGCTGCCTGCTTGCTTCCACAAGAAGAAGAACACGCTGAGGACAGTGACATGGAGGAGTTGTTGGAACAGCTCGAGGATCTCGAGAATCAGGGCGATCCAGAGATCCAGAAAGAGAAGGAGAAGATCAAACAAAGGAGAACTGGACGGATCGCTGTCCCCAGAGCTGCTGGTCCCGACGAGGGAGAACAAGTTCCGAAACGGAAGGCTAAGGCCAAGGCTCCGCCAAAGCAACGGAAGAAAGGCTTGCTCGAGCCGAAGATGAAGGCTCATCTAGGGCACGGGTTTACAGGCTGAGGGCTTTGGATTTTGCTGGGTTTGGAGTTTAGTTTCAGAGTGAAGTTTAGCTAGCTCTCGGGCTCAGGGTGATTCTCTGCAGGCACGACGGAAGAAAACTCTGAAGGCCAAAACGGCAGCCCGTCGCCGAGAGGAGGAAGCCAAGAAGAAGGAATCGAACTTGAAACCTTTTTGTTGCTTAGGGTCTGGGCTAGGGTATCTTGGGAACTAGGGTGGAGGTTCAGGTTGTTGGGTTTAGGGTTTCGTCTTGAAAGCTTTCAACCCTGAACCCCACACACAAGACCTGAAGCGCAATCTGTAAGGCCGAAATTGAAATGGACCAGGGAGCCCATGACAGAGATGAGGAAGCCATGTTTGCAGATGAGGAGGCCATCTTGACGGTGTCGAGCTGCTTAGGGTTTGGGCTAGGGTATCTTGGGAACTAGGGTGGAGGTTCAGGCTTTTGGGTTTAATCAGGTGTTGCGGACTGAAGGCTCTCAACCCTGAACCCCACACCCAAAACCTGAAGCTCAATCTGGAAGGCCGAAATGGACCAGGAAGCACCTCGCAGAGAGGAGGAAAACATCTTTGCACAGGAGGAGGCCATCTTGACGGTGTCGAGCTGCTTCTGCTTTGGGCTAGGGTATCTTGGGAACTAGGGTGGAGGTTCAGGCTTTTGGGTTTAGGTGGTTCGGATTGAAGGCTCTCAGCCCTGAACCCCACACTCAAAACCTGAAGCTCAATCTGGAAGGCCGAAATGGACCAGGAAGCCCATCGCAGAGAGGCAGAGGAGGAGGCCATCTTGACGGTGTCGAGCTGCTTCCGGTTTGGGCCAGGGTATCTTGGGAACTAGGGTGGAGGTTCAGGCTTTTGGTTTTAGGGGTTTTCGGTTTAGGTTTTTCGGTTTAGGCTTTAGGGCTCTCAACCCTAAACCCCGAAACCCTAAACCCGAAACCAAAGACGAAGCCCGCCGCCGAGAGGACAAAGCCATTGTCGAGTTTGAAACTTTTGTGTGATTTGTCTAGGGTTCGGGCTAGGGTATCTTGGGAGTTGTGGTGTAGGTTTGGTTAGTTTGGGCTTGGGCTTTCAACCCTCAAACCGAAACCCTATTCCCGAAAGCCAATCTGACAGGCCGAAGAAAAGGCCGAAGAGGAAGTTTGGGCTCGGGTATTTGGGGAATATGGTTCAGGTTTGTGTTGTAGGATTTCGGGTGTAGGCTTGAGGGCTCTAGGTGCTGGTGGTGCTGCTGGTGAGGGTGTGGCTCTATACTAAACCATCAATCCCCAACCCGAAGTACCAAACCCGAAACCCAACCTGGAAGGCTGATGAAGAGGAAGCCCATCGCCCAGAGGAGGAAGCCGAGAAGGAGTCGAGTAAGGCTTGAGGGCGCGAAACGATCTATCCCCAACCTTAAGTACCAAACCCAAATCCCAATCTGGAAGCCCCATATGGACCGTCGCCTACAAAAGGAAGCCTATTTGTGGTTTAGTGTTTGGGGGTATCCTAGGGCGAGGGGTTGAGGTTTTAAGGTTTCGGCTTGAGGGCTCCTCAACCCAACCCAAAACCCAAAGCCCGATCTGGAAGGTCGAAGACGAGGCCGCAGAGGAAGCCCGTCGCCGAAAGGAGGAACCCACTCTTTTTGTGCTAAGGTTTGGGCTAGGGTATTTTGAAGTATCTTGGTAATATGGTCTGGTTTGGGCTTTAGGTTTCAGCCTTCAGGGGCTTGCCTTTTGTGGGTCTAGGTATCGGGTTTCCAGTGTCGGGTGCTGAGTTCAGGCTGGCCCTCAGAATGCTGCCGCTTCCAGCAGCCTGCCTGCTCCCAGTGCCGGTCCTGCCCCATCCGATGCAGCCCTTGGGACTAAATTTTCTTTGCTCTATGTTGAGCTGCATATCAACTTGAGTTGTCTGTTTTGTGAATTGAAACTCCCTGGCTCCCTCAGACCTCGCCCCTAACACTATTCAGCTGAGGAGGATTCTGTGGTACCTGCTTCCAGTCGTCGGGGTGCACCGAGAATTCACAGCTCTCCAATGGAACTTCTTGACCAATTATGTGCTCCGCAAGCTCGCATGACTCTCAGGGTCAACGATTACAGATGGAACGTCGAGTTCAAGGCGACACACACATATTGGGTGGAAGAGTTTGGAAAGAAAAGCTTCTCGAAGACGTTCACCAAGCAAAATTGGCAGGATCCTCTCAGGCAGGTACACTGCCATATGTGGACCAAATGGGATCTTGCAAGGGATGACTTCCCGCTTGATGAAGGCATCGAAGAACAACACCCTGGTGTGGTGGACGCTGATGTTCTTCGGGGCCTGGCTCCGATAATAGCTGCACTTCCGCCAAAGAAAAACTACTAGGCTTCGCAGACTATGCCTTCGATGAGTTCGTGCTGTAGTCGCTGCTGAACCTGTCTGAAATCAGCAGTCTGAAATCAGCAGTCTGAAATCAGCTTCGTCTGAAATCAGCAGTCTGAAATCAGCAGTCTGAAATCAGCATAGCCATGATGCCTGCCACTCCTCAGCCGAAGCGGCTTCGGGTCTGAAATCAGCAGTCTGAAATCAGCAGTCTGAAATCAGCATAGCCATGATGCCTGCCTCACTCCTCAGCCGAAGCGGCATTCCAACTAACCGAACGGGCGGGAGGAAAAGAGCAAATGGGGGAGGCCGCTAACCCATGATTAGGTTATATCTCTTTCTGCTGAGCACATGCTTTCTGTTCTCTTGGATCGACGACAGAATGACACTGCCCATGGCTCTCTCGAAAGCGTTTGCTTGGACGGCACACTAGCAATGAGTTGAGGTTTTGCATTCCGGGTAAAGTGTTCTCTCGAAGAATGTCATGTACTTGGTCCCTTGTCACGTGCCATGTCTTGGTTGGCTTGCTGCTTGCTTTCGACTCGCCCTACCCATCCTGCATGCCCCAGCTCCGTGGTCTTACAGACCGCGCTCCAGTCGGGCTCGGACCCGAGTTATGGGTCCTTGACCGTGCGGGACAGTGTCGTTGGCCGGCGCTGGGGATTTATTCTGTCTGTGCTCGCCTAGCAAAGTGGTGTGCCCACGGCAGGTGATTCAGCGCAGATTGCAGGGAAGGCCCGACTACTAAATACTATGCCACGTACCCGCGCCCGCGGGCAAAGTCTTGAAGCACTTTGCCCATCGCTGGAAGTTGCCCGCGTGGCCCTGCATGGCATCTTATGTCACACCAACCTTACCAACAAGTCGCGGTGTGTCCAGTTTTGATTCACCAGCCGCGCTTGCATGCCGATGGCCGGGCATGGGGTCGCTTTGGGGGACCGCGGAAGACGGAACCGACGAGGACTTGGGGCCAACCACCAGAGCGGACACCTGGTGATGACAGCCAGCCACATGGGCTAACGTGCTGGCTGGGTCCGAGCTCGGCACCCGAGTGTCCACCTCAGCAACATGGGAGGCCAAATATCGAGCAGTAGTACAGTAATTAGAGTGTCAGTCGAACCTCCTCGGGGTTGCCTTACCTAAGGAGTAAACCCCTGCCCCATCGGGGTTGCTCCCCACACCATTGGCCAGGTGTGAGGCGTTCGGTTTGCCTGTGTCACAGCCTTGAGGCCAACCTATCCCAGGGGCAGGGGATAGATGACAGCCGGGCACATGGGCTAATGCGCCGGCTGGGGCCTGACCTGGTGACATCGAAGCAGTCATGCAAGTCACCGGAAGCAATACCGGACAAAGAAGGGAGGCCGTTCTTGGGACATGGCTGTGTTGTTGAGCTGGTGTGTTCCTCCGTCTCATTCATGCCTGTTATCACAGAGAACCTTGCTGTTGGGTTGTCTTTGTCGAAGGCAGAGTGCCAACATGTTCAGAATGGGGTTTGGTGTATGTTGCTCTACCAAGCGGCAGCTGCATGCCCGCCAGTTTTGGCAGCTACACTGAGCACATCTGGCGGTTTCAGCTGGGGGAAACAAGCACAAGTCTAGAAAAGTGTTTGAAGTTCTCCGCAGATACAACGAAGAATTTCGAATAATAAACCTCGGTGTTCCATTTTGGCAGGTCCTCGAGCCGTGCCAGGAAGCTTAAACCATGAGCCCTAAACTTCCCTAAACCGTGTTTAAGCTTCAAATTGAAACCCACAATCTTCCAAATAATTTGAGTGTCCACCTCAGCAACATGGGAGGCCAAATATCGAGCAGTAGTACAGTAATTAGAGTGTCAGTCGAACCTCCTCGGGGTTGCCTTACCTAAGGAGTAAACCCCTGCCCCATCGGGGTTGCTCCCCACACCATTGGCCAGGTGTGAGGCGTTCGGTTTGCCTGTGTCACAGCCTTGAGGCCAACCTATCCCAGGGGCAGGGGATAGATGACAGCCGGGCACATGGGCTAATGCGCCGGCTGGGGCCTGACCTGGTGACATCGAAGCAGTCATGCAAGTCACCGGAAGCAATACCGGACAAAGAAGGGAGGCCGTTCTTGGGACATGGCTGTGTTGTTGAGCTGGTGTGTTCCTCCGTCTCATTCATGCCTGTTATCACAGAGAACCTTGCTGTTGGGTTGTCTTTGTCGAAGGCAGAGTGCCAACATGTTCAGAATGGGGTTTGGTGTATGTTGCTCTACCAAGCGGCAGCTGCATGCCCGCCAGTTTTGGCAGCTACACTGAGCACATCTGGCGGTTTCAGCTGGGGGAAACAAGCACAAGTCTAGAAAAGTGTTTGAAGTTCTCCGCAGATACAACGAAGAATTTCGAATAATAAACCTCGGTGTTCCATTTTGGCAGGTCCTCGAGCCGTGCCAGGAAGCTTAAACCATGAGCCCTAAACTTCCCTAAACCGTGTTTAAGCTTCAAATTGAAACCCACAATCTTCCAAATAATTTGAGTGTCCACCTCAGCAACATGGGAGGCCAAATATCGAGCAGTAGTACAGTAATTAGAGTGTCAGTCGAACCTCCTCGGGGTTGCCTTACCTAAGGAGTAAACCCCTGCCCCATCGGGGTTGCTCCCCACACCATTGGCCAGGTGTGAGGCGTTCGGTTTGCCTGTGTCACAGCCTTGAGGCCAACCTATCCCAGGGGCAGGGGATAGATGACAGCCGGGCACATGGGCTAATGCGCCGGCTGGGGCCTGACCTGGTGACATCGAAGCAGTCATGCAAGTCACCGGAAGCAATACCGGACAAAGAAGGGAGGCCGTTCTTGGGACATGGCTGTGTTGTTGAGCTGGTGTGTTCCTCCGTCTCATTCATGCCTGTTATCACAGAGAACCTTGCTGTTGGGTTGTCTTTGTCGAAGGCAGAGTGCCAACATGTTCAGAATGGGGTTTGGTGTATGTTGCTCTACCAAGCGGCAGCTGCATGCCCGCCAGTTTTGGCAGCTACACTGAGCACATCTGGCGGTTTCAGCTGGGGGAAACAAGCACAAGTCTAGAAAAGTGTTTGAAGTTCTCCGCAGATACAACGAAGAATTTCGAATAATAAACCTCGGTGTTCCATTTTGGCAGGTCCTCGAGCCGTGCCAGGAAGCTTAAACCATGAGCCTTAAACTTCCCTAAACCGTGTTTAAGCTTCAAATTGAAACCCACAATCTTCCAAATAATTTGTTTTTCTTCAATAATCTTCTAAATAATTCATTTTTCTTCAACAATCTTCCAAATAATTCGTTTTTCTTCAACAATCTTCCAAATAATTCAACAATCTTCTTAAATCTTCGGTAGTGGCTGAGAAGTACCCCTGCTGAGAAATACCCCTAGGCTCATGAATGACATTTAAACTCTAAGCCCTAAATTGGGTCCTGATCTGAACAACAGGGCAATGCATGGCCATCAAGCACTCGAACCCAAACCCTATCGCCCTGGGCCTGAAGACAGGTTAAGGGTATGGTATAGAGTTTGAGCAGAATGTATGGGGATTAGACGGGGTAGTATCACCCTAAATCGTAGTAGTATCACCAATGACTCAGACCTCTAGACTACACCCTCCTCAAACTCTAAGGAGGAGCTGCCCACGGGTCACATCCTGGTCTTCACGCTCGCAGAAGTCCCAGGACAGAGAGACGGTTGTGTCGTGTGCAGTGGTAGAGTTTAGGGTTTAGGGGTACCATAAGGACCTACAGGTTTTAGGTCAAATAGGATGTCTTGCACAGGTCCAGCGGCTATATACAGACACGGTACAGTGCTACTGTACTCTAGGGTGGGGTTTGGTTATTTGAGCCTAGACTAATTCCCCCCAAACCCTAAACACCAAACCCCATAAACCCTAAGCCTGTGTCTGTATTCAGCCTTTGTTCTGGGCAGATCGTTCTGAGATCGTGCTAACGGCTTTCAAGCTCCAGTTACCTCCGCAAAGGTTTCATCCCCATGAAACTACATTGAACTATACTTCCGAATTCATAAATGTGTATGAGTGTATCTATATACAGACTATCCATCTGTTACATATATATATACACACATACACACATACTCGTGTATCTATGTTCACGTTACATATATGTATATACATGTATACATTTATATGCATATATATATATACACATCATTATTATTATTATTGTATATACGTACAAACATGCATGCGAACTGGATACGATCCATAGCCCGAGCTTTTAAGTTTTATTCGAAGCGGACAAAGAGCGGCCGAGGTGCGAAACCCCAAACCCCTACCTTCAAACCCTGCCCTATACCCTAAACCCTGCGGGTCCAAAGAACCCACTAATTAGGTACTTAGGTTTCGGATAGCAGTTACGTAGGTTACGATTTGGGAGAGTATATGATTGTTAGGTACTTGTACCCTTAGGGAAACCGTTGAACCCCTGAACCCCAACCACGTTTTTTGCAGGGGGGCGTTCTAGCTCAAAGCTTGTGAAAAGAGCTACGAAGGCTTGCATAGCGTGATCAGCCCGAAAGCCTATACCCTGAAGCCTTTACTAACTCGAAAAAATTATGCCAAGGACCTAAACCCATAAACCCCTTAAGCCCTAAAACCCCAAACCTCAACCGTCAATGGGGCCCAGGTTCTTCCGGACGGCCTCGGCGATCTCATCTTCGGTGAAAATGCGCCGCTCTTGGATTGTGCAATGACTTTTTTGGGTAGTTCCTTTTTGGGGTTCATATTTTGAATCCTATAAGGTAATCCCCAAAAGGAATCCACCACGGAGCCTATGGGTAGGGGGGAGGGGGCTGCTGCACTACTGAAGACTGCAGTTAGGTCCCCCCAAGACGAGCTTGTCCTTCGAAGCAACCCTTCGCGCCTGCAAATTGCCTCCGGTTATGGTTCCGTTTGAAAAGGCAAACTACTGCTAGTACTCTTACTCTGTAATTACCGGAGATGATGAGTCTTCAAATGATGACGACGATTACTGTTTATCAGCAGTCTTACTCTGTGTTGCTGTGGTCATGCTGAGTGCCCTAAACCCTAACCCCCAAAACCCGTAAACCTGAACCCTTGAAACCCCTAAAACCCTAAGCCTCTAGACCCTAAACCCCTAAACCCCTAAACCCTAAACCCCTACAGCCCTAAAACCTTCTGAGTCCCGCCCTGGCCCAGGCTGTGGGTGAGCTCCTGGAAGAGGGGCCCGTTGCGTGGGTATGTCCCTCAGGGTTTGGGGTTTCAGGGATTTTAGGGTTTAGGGTTTCAGGGCTAATGGTTCAGGGTTTATTATAGGATCCTTAAGGGAGGGTGGTTCAAGGGGGGAGGGTATAAGGAATCCTTAGGGGACTGTAAGGGAACCTTAGGGAGTACTAGGGAGGAGTGGGGATCACTAGGCTATATACCCCCCTTGGACCCCCCTCCCTTAAGGATACTACAAGTTTAGTTTGGGGTTTAGGATGTTGCGGTTTCGGGTTTGGGGTTTAAGGGTTCAGGATTCATAGGGACCAGGATTTAGGCTGTAGGGTTTGGGGCTTAGGTCTTAGGTTTACCTAGAGTCTCCATCGTAGTTCCTTTTTTTGACTAACCAGTTTTATGGTTAGGATCCTATAATAGAGATTTTGGTTAACCAAAAAAGGAACTACAATGGAGACTATAGTTAGGGTACAGGATTTAGCGTGTAGGCGGCTATGGAGAGAAGAGTTTGGGAGATTTCTGGGGCTCAAGGTGCGAAGTTTGTGATGCTTTATATTAGGGTTTAGGGTTTAGGGTTTAGGGAGGGGTAGATTAGATGCATTTTCTCGATGGAGTTGGGTTTCCTGCTAGTCCTCACTACACAGCATCATAGGTATAATGTGAAATACCCACCTCAATTCATCAACCCTAACCCCTAAAACCCTAAACTCTATAAGCCCTAAACCCTAAACCCTAAAACCCTATAACCCTATAACCCTAAACCCTAAACCCCTAACACCAGCCATTCGTATTAAGACTATAGTCTCCGTAGGATTCATTGTTCGTATTTTGTTCATATAAAATCCTAGAGAATATCAAACATACTATTTTTCCCTAAGAGTCCAAAGGACCCAATAATCAGGTACTCGGCTTTAGGATAGTAGTTATGTAGGTTAGGATTTTGGAGAGTATATGACTATTTGGTACTTAGCCCCTTGGGGTTTGTTGTGGTTCTAAGGGGGGTTTTGAAGACTTTGAAGCCTCAAAGCCTGAAGCTTTCAGAGTTGTTGCCGTGGGGCCGTCGGGGTTGCACAGGGCTTTGCGAAAGGGTTTGGGGTTTACCCTAGGGCTCTAAAGTAGTTCCTTTTTGGGGTCCATATTTAGAATCCTATAAGGTGAGGAATCTACCACGGAGCCTATGGGTAGGGTTTGGGGCTTGAGGTTCAGGGCCTAAAGGGTTTGAGGTTCAGGGCCTAGGATTTGAGGTTTAGGGTTAAGCAGCCGAGTCTGCTAAGAATTTATGCCGAAAGCCCAAAGCCCACTGCAGAATTCTGTAACCTAGAAGCCAAGCTAATTTATGGTGCGAACGTCATCTTGCTTCGTGAGTGGACCTTAAACCGAAAACAATCCTTAAACTTAAACCCGTGAGCCCCCCCTATAGTAGCTTTTGGGGATTACCAGGACCTGATAAGATCCTGAATATACCCCCACAAAAAGGAACTACCATGGAGCCTCTAGGTACATAACCCCCACAAGGGATTGCAATGGAGATCGACGAGATCGTGGGCAGTGCTGAGGACATTGGGGAATATTGGAAGAGGACAGCCAAGGAGCCCTGGCATCCAGGTCACCTCTTGGTGAAGGAAGATGTTGATGATACAGTACTCCTGGGACTGCACGGTCCGGTTCACCAGCGTGAGCAGCGGGAAATGATTAGCGATTACCTTGAACTTCCCCTAGGATGCCCAGTAGTACCCTTATTCCCTTTTTGTAGTCCTAGGTTCCTTATAAAGTTACCCAATACCAAAAAGAGAGGCCTTTTTATTCTTAGGTTACTGGGTATCCTAGTCCCTCTGGCTGAAAACAAATTCAGGTTTCCCATAGTCTTTCCCCGCTGGGGCCCTCGTCTCGAATTCATGGCTTTAACGTCGTCGAGCTTTAGGCTTCATGTTTTCATAGCGTGGATTAGGGTTCGGTAGGGGCTTGGGCTAGGGTACAGATAAAATTCTTGGGCTTGGGACTTTGGCTTTTCCAGGGATTGAATGTTTGACATGTTGGCTTTGAGTGTAGGGTTTGGGCTATCGGGCTTCAGATAAAAAAACTGATATTGCGATTATGATGGTTATATCACACGCCAAACGCTCCTAACGAGAAACACGTACTTAAAGGACTTTGGTGGACCCAGAAAGTAAGTTCATAAGTACCCTAATTGGGGTCAAAAGTACTTGTAATCGTAAGTCGTAGGTATAGTCACCTTACTTCCTGCGTCTCCTGATCCTTCAAATACAGCTCCCGGACAAGGTCAGATGCCACGTGAGCGAGGCTTGGTCTCTTTGCGGCTTGTGCTATTACAGGGGCCGGATCATTACTAATACATTTGCTCAGGGCTCCTTAATACAAGTATGCTCGGCTATTCTGAGGTTCTTTAATCAAATCATACTGTAATCTACACCAGCAACCTAACTCGTCTAATTGTTATGGCCAGTATGCCTAAGACTCTCAATAGATCAAAGTAGGTATCATGCACAGGCTCTAGACCCACATGTAGGTACTATTTGTACACTTGGACTCTTAGGGTATATAATCCTAAGACATCTCGCGCTGGGAGGCTCGGAGCTGTGAGGAGAAGGTTTGAGGGCTACCCAAAGGCCCAAAATAGGTTCCTTTTTCGGATTACCTTATAGGATTCTATATATGAACCCGCAAAAGGAACTACTTTGGGGCCTTTGGCTACAGGGTTTACGGGTTTTGGGCTGCCGGGTTCATGGTCCGGGGTTTAGGGGCGAGGCTTCAGGGCTTTAGGTGCGATTGAGTGGTTTGTCTAACCTTTGATATTGGAGGAGCTAAGGAGCCAGGGATGATGATAATCCCTATTGAGTAAGGAGCTACAGAGCCCAGGGAACCCCAAAACCACTGGTTAGTTGTAGACCCCAGCTCCGGGGTTTGAGGGTTTAGGGTATGGAGGGCAAACTTGCAGCGCCAAACCCTACATGCTGAGTCAAAGACCAGCCCGTCGAAAAACGTGCGCTCCGGAGGTTGGGGGTTTGGGGTATGGAGGGCAGACTTGCAGCGCCAAGCCGTACATGCCGAGTCTGGGACCTGTAGTTAGACCCTACAGTCCCCCATTTAAACGTCGAAATGTCAATCACCGGGACACAAAGAGCACCCTACTCCGTCAACCCTCGGCCCGTCGCCGGACAGCCGCTAGGACCTAGAGTAGGCCCTTATTCCCTTTTTTGAGGGTTCAGGTTCCCTTATAAGCCCCTTTAAACCAAAAAGGGCACCTTTTTTTTCCTAGGCTACTCTTGGGTTTAGGGCCGCGCAGGAGCAAGTTGCACCCGGCGAGGAGCTGGTAATGGCCGTGGCCTCCTCCCTCAGGTACAACCTGGTGACGCTCAGCGGAACTGTTGGTCCATGTACGTTTCTAGTAGATACTTAAGCCTTAATGAGGTCCCTATACAGGCACTTTAAGGCCGAAGTACCTACTATATGGGTACATGGAGCCTTCGGGATTAGTCTCAATTGTAGTTCCTTTCTTGGCAGGCTTACCAATAACGCTTTATTTACGCCCAACAGGTAACCCCCAAAAAGAAAGTACAATGGAGCCTTCAGGTAGGGATCGGGTTTTGCCTTTCGAGTTCAGGCCGCCAGAGTGGCCTGTATAGCGGTCTCAGAAACAATCGTCGGGTGCACTTTAGTGGTCTAGGTCAGACCCCACAAATCCCTCATGAACCTTAAACCCTCAGGAACCCTAAACCCTAAACCCTCTCATGAACCAATCTTGTTTGGTTCGTTCCTTGTTTTTTTTCTGGTGCTTGGTCTGCATTGACTCTACAGCTCTTCAGGGCACGCACTGTTCAGTATTACCCTAAGGGTCCTACTAATTAGGTACCTGCGTTACGGACAGTAGTCTTGTAGGTTACTACTTGGGAGAGAAAAGTGTGATTAATAGGTACTTGGACCCTAAGGGTTATGGTTTAGGATTTAAGTTTCTAGGGAAAGCAGCTATTAGCCCTTTGCAGCCCGAACATGATTGGGGGGTCTATGGCACGATCGTTCGGACATACGGATCCTTTTGCCAAGGATCTCGGGCAAGAAGAATATCCATGCTGCACTAGGCGCGGTGTGACTGCGATAGCGTTTGGGATTGGAGTTTAAGCCTAAGCGCTTTCCAGCACTCCTCTTTGGCATACCTGACAACACCTGGCGTTTTCTGCTTGGCTCTTAGAACTTTAACTTCTTGGGTTTGTATACATGAACTATAATAAGCAGGGTAAAAGTTTAACTTCTAGGAGGGATTCGGAAGTCAGCCAACTCGTTAGGTGAGATTGAGGTCAAGGGCTCGAGGTCTATTGTTGGTGCTTTAGTAGTGAGTAGCAAGTGAGCAGCATGTGCATGGCGGTTACCTGTGTCGCCTTTACGACTTTAAGATGTATGGTCCGCGTCCTGGCATCGGAGCTGGATTCAATGTTGGTGTCAAACACTCATTGCATGAGGGTGTCTTCTCCGGGCTCTACAAACAACAACTGTGCAGGGGTCAGCATGCTTGATGAGCGTTTAAGGAGTGTTCGCGGTTAACCGACGGAACCAAATTAGGGCATTAGCACGTTTTCTCTCTGCACGTCAGCCAAGATGCCTTCATGCTCTCTTTGATGTTTGCGCACAGACCTAGGACAGTTTCTCCAGTTGACTGTGAACACTATAGTATCCAAAATATGCGTGCAGGTTTCTACTATTACACCCTCAAAAACCGGGTCTCAGAGTCTGTATATTATGCTCGTACATTAGTTCCCCCAGCCGAAGCAATCAAACTGCTCTTCTTCTGCCTCAGCGGAGCTCTGAAGAGAAATACGTCACTTGACTCAGCTCCTGGCATCTCTGCCCCCAGAGGATCCTAACGGTTGATGATCTAAATCCTGCATTGCCCATAATAAGGTATATACCATAATTCCCATGGTTTAGGGTCCTTAAGATAATGCAGGATTTATATTATCAACCGAAGTACCTTCAACGTCGAAAGTGGGGTTTCTATAGCAGGAATGACTGTCAGGGTTTGGGTAAGTATCCCCCATAAAGGAACCCATAAAGGAACCCTTAAAGGAACCCTTAAAGGATCACTTAAAGGATCCCTTAAAGGATCCTTTAGAGGTACTTAGGTATGTTTGGGAAATTTCTGTGCCCTGTCCGAGACCCTCAGCGATTCGAGAAGCTCTGGGTGAACGCCAAAGAGACTCGGAGAACATTCGGGTTTAGGGTTTTGGGGTTTAGGGTCTTAGGATTTTAGAGTAGGGTTTAGGCTTTAGGGTCTCGGTTTCAGGGTTTAGGGCTCAGGGTTTAGGGTTTAGTCGCCTTACCTATTTGATGGTTAATAGCCAACTGTGATAAGAGTGCGGGGGGGGGGCCTTTATTGATTGCACATGAGGTTTTGTGAGTCTATGCAGACTCAGTTAGTCCTAAACCCCAAACACGACGAGAAGCTGCAGGGGTGAACGTCTGAATATGACAGTGTTTTTCTTGATGTTTGTGTAGGCCTCAATGAGGCAGGCCGACGCTGCACACAGAAAAGGCCGATGCACCACAAAAAAAGAACCCAAGCACCTTTACCCTAAACCGTAAACGCTAATTAACCCCAAAACCTTAAACTTGAAAGTTTTTTCAGTTTACCCTCAAACTCCATAGTAGTTCCTTTTGGGGGGGAATCCTATAAGGTAATGTCATAATGTAGCTAATCAGGTTTGTCTCGATCATGTTCCAAACTTATTGTGCCCTGCGGCCGCCGTCAGACCTATCCGCTATCCCTAGAGAGCCCAATACCCCTTAATTTAGGAATATGGCTTAAACCATAATGTGAAGCCCTATATAATATAAGCCGTATTCCTTAATTAATATTAAGGGGTATTGGGCTCTCTGGGTCCTGCCAGCTCCTCCAACATACACGGAGGCAGCATCATGTCGAAACCTGCACCCTACATTGTAGTTCCGTTTTGGGGTTACCCTATGAATCCTAAACATAGAATTGGTTAAGCCAAAAACGGAACTACAATGGAATCTATAGGTAAGCCTTCGTCTAAACCGGCGTGTCGACTGAGCAGAGCTGAATTTCATTGTCCATCCTGGAGGAGCACCTCCAAATCAGACTTCGTATTCAGGAACCCGAAAGCCAACCTAAAGTGCATTTTTGTGTGCGCGAGGGGATCATGGTGTATCCCGAAGTTAGGGTTTCTGTTCAGGTGCTTTGTTTGGGTTCCTATGGCAGCAGAACCTATTTCAACCACATCATCCTATAAACCCTCAGCTCTGCATCCTAAGCCAACCCGTACCTGCAGTCTCTCCATTGTAGTGTCTTTGTTATCTTTGTTGGGTTACCTTATAGGATCAAGAAACTACAAAACTGGCAAGGCCAAAAAACAAATTACATAGCTAGGACCTTCTCGACCCTGAACCCGTTAAGTTCTTTGGAGCTAGCAAGTGTTTGCTTTCGGAGCCTAAACCCTCAACCCCAAACCCTAAACCCTGAACCGAGCCTCTTTGCGTAGGAGCGGTTTTTGGCTCCCTGGATCTTTGGACTCTCTGAGGCAGACCAGGCCAACTTGGGCAGAGCTCAGTAATTCTAGGGTTTAGTTGAAGGGTTTATACAAGGGGCGGTTCGAAAAATACCTGTGCTATACTACTGCTGATGTATGCGTTTCTGGTATGCCCACTATATGGCCAAATCGCCACACCTCATGGGCAAATTGGCAACAACTACGATGGTGCGGTCTTTGTGTTTCCGAATGGCACGCCCAAATAGATATAATATAATAGCAAGGCCTGAACAGCTCGATGAGTGTGTTTGGGGGATGGGACCAAATTCGCAGAATATTTTGCTGGCGTTTATGAGTCAGCCACTTTTTTCCTGAGTGCTGCTTGTGGGAGTAATTACCGGACTGGTACTGTATAGCGCACCATCTGGTGTCCCTAACCCTGATGCTCTAAATGACCCAAAAGCCTAAAATAAGACGGTCTTTAGGCCCAAAAGCCTTAAGATATAAGTCCTTAGAGCCTTAGGGTAAGGGTCAAGTACCTAATAATCATATACTCCGCCAAATAGCAACCTACGTAACTACTATCCGAAACCTGGATACCCATTTGTTGGGTCCTTTTGACCCTCAGGGCTACAGTAAACCACCAAAATACCCCTTACAATAATCCGTATAGACTCTTCAAAACGAACTCTTAAAGGAATCCTTGTTTCCTAATTCTTGGGTTCTTTGGACCCTTATAAGGGTTTTGTTTGTTCAGGTAAAGATCTTGAGGCGGGCCTGGCTGTGGAATGGTAGCAGATCTGGTTTGGGTGTTACCCCTGGGGCTCTATAGTAGTTCCTCTTTGGGGTTCATATTTAGAATCCAATAAGGTAATCCCAAAAAGGAACTCCTAGGGAGCCAATGGGTATCGGCCAATCTTGAAAACGCTGCAATGAGTTTGAAGGATGTTGAAGACCCCAGGTCGGGCAGCACACACAGACAGTTGTTGTAATCCGATTCCGAGTTGCACAGATATCACACAGGTAGAAGTGGGTGTTTCCGGAAGTAGGGGGCCCTAATATAGCACCCAAAATAGTAGGATCCTTCTTGTAAGGACCCAAAAATAAGGTACCCCGTATTTTCGAAAACTCCGAAGTGTGCATGTGTGTGTGTGTGTGTGCGTTCAAGATCACTCTAAAACCCCACACCTGAAGCCTTCAACCTGAACTCAAGTCCCAAAACCCTAAACCCAGCACTGTCCTTGAGATGAAGCTGTCTTCGAGTCATTGGTCTCGGCATCTTTGGTTTAGGATTTAGGGTTTAGGGTCTACATAGGGGCTTTGGGTTTATCGTGTCCGTCATCTGCTTTTTATTTCGGGTTAAGGTTTTTTGTGGTTTGGGATTTGCCCTTGTGGGCCGTGGGCCTATTGTCCTCATCTGTGCTGGCAGCGCGCACTCGCAGCCCGAAGCAATGCTCAAGACCGGACCATGCACAGGGTTCATGTAAGGTCAGACATGACTCGACTTCCAGTAGCCTCAACAAGTAACCGTAGGGGCATTGAAGGAACTTCCCTCTCTGTCTATATACATATATATATATATATATATACATATATATATATATATATATGTATACATATATATATGTATACCTGTATGCATACATATATATATATATACATACATGTGTATGTACATTCCTGGCTAACACACCCCGGTCACACACAATAACGCACAAGCGCACACACAATCACCAGGACGCCAAGCATCGAGTCTAGCCTAAGCACTACGGCCCAGTCGTAGTCTATGGAATCAGCCACTCGATGGTAAGCTTGTGAGACAGATGGATGGCATCTGTGTTTCGGCTGCACTGAGTGGGCAGAGCACGTTATCTTTCAGATTGGAACCCTTCCCCTATAATTACATCCTAAACCCTAAACGCTCCCCTTAACCCTAAATCCCCCCCCAAAAAAAAAGCAGCAGGGTGCGCAGGTGCGGTCTCTGGAGGAGTTAAGCTCCCAAACCTTGGAGACTGAGCAAGAAAATGTGGAAGCGGAGCCTTGCAAGCACAGAGCCTGTCTCTCTGTTTCTCTCTCTCTCTCTCTCTCTCTCTCTGTCTCTCTCTCTCGCTATATATATATATATGTATATATATATATATACGTTTATACTACATTTTTTCTATATAGAAGATCAGATGGGTAGATAGATCAAGATCGATTCCACAATTGCAATGCTAAACACCCAAGCGGGTCAGAGTTCGGGGCAGGGTTCGGAGTTTGGGTTTGTAGCAGGGATTAGCATTTGGGGATGAATGTGTAGGGTTTAGTGTTTAGGGGTGCAGGGTTCAGGGTTTCCAGGGCTTGGTCTCAGGCTAGGGTTTATTGCCTATACCCCAAGGGTCCAAAGAACCCAGTAATGAGGTGCTTGGGTTTGCGGTTGTAGTTATGTAGGTTATTTTTTTGGGAGGTGATTCTTGGGTACTTGGACCCTTGGGGATTGGGCTTAGGGTTTAGGTTAAGGGCATTTGAGGGCTGATTTTCTTACCAAGAACCGTAGAATGTAGAACCCGAAGTACTCGCCCGTAAAGCCGAAAACCGAGAGGCTAAGACCCTAATCCCTGAAGCTTTACAACACCTGATCAGTGCCATCAATGCCATGAAAGCAAAAAGCAAGCAGACCCCAGAACCTACAACCCTCAAGCGCTAAACCCGTATACCTGAGGAGAAGCATGCTACCCGGACAAAGTATGGAGCTCATCCCCGTCAAGGATTCACGCACCAGGTGTCAGAGTTTAGGGTTTCAGGGTGTAGTAATTAGGGGCAGTTTCATCAAGTAGGGTGCAGCGATTTCGGATCGTCGTGCACAGCTTAACGGCTTAAGGTTCACGGTGATTCAGTCAGAGGGAGTCGGGAGGCTCCCTAAACGCTCGTGCATTCAGCAATATACATCCTACTTATTATGATGCAGGCAAAGGTTTGCTGGTGTAAATTTCAGTCTGTACATGTAGTAAGTATCACGGATGTGTTGCAAAAGCGAACGCGCAGGGGTCGTCAAGCCTTTTTGCTGCCGCTTTCTAGTTGTTTCATGTGTTGTGTTTTCAGCCATTTCGGAATGCGAACCTGGACCGGAAGGAAGTTACAGTTACATAGTATTCTTCAAGTTTCACTTGTACAAGACACTTCTGAAGGTTTTGCGGTTTCCCACCGGAGTCGTTAGAGTCCTCTTGACCCCGCCGTCAAAAGCAAACGGCGGGCCGTCCATCGGGGCTTGTCATCTGCTGAGGCTGCCGCGCGGGTTGGACCCGCACAATGAGAAGCAGGCGCTATTGCGGTCTTCTTGCCGGCACCAAAATGTCTCCCTAGAGAGTCCGATTGGCCATAACCATCAATGCAGAATTGAATCTGAGTAGTGTAATGTAGGATCATCTCGGGATGCACAATGGATGCGGTCCCAAAGGGTGCAAAGGGCCCCAATAATTACGTAACCAAGGACCCCTAGGTTAGTATAGCTATTATACTGCGCCAGGACGAAAGTTCGTCGCATCCGGTAGGTCTGCTAACACATATTGCAAGCCCCTGTCCCCCATAGACTCCTCCGAGAAGTCGCGATGTCAGTCAAGGACGTCACTAGTTCCTCCGTCGGAACAAAAAAACAGTGTATGTTTATTTTGGCATGGAAATTCCTCCGCTAGCCAGGCCACGTAAAATGAACTTCTTCGTACTCCGACGCCAAGCAAAGACATCTTATAGTGCGACAAAACTTTCATGCTGCTGATGCTCACCCGCGACTAAAAACGAGTAGGCACCCGTCAAAAAAAACTCCTCCCGCGGGTTTCACACATGCTGGCCTGGCCGAACTAGCCCATTATATAGCCCATTATAGGCTAAGGGTCCCCATTAAGGGTCCCTCCTTGTCCCCTTTGACTTTCGCTGCAGCCTGCAGGTTGCGAAGCAACTTTGCTACCAGATTCCGAGTTCGAAGGACCTAAGCTGACCTTAACCCGGAATAGCCTACACCTTTTTAAGGACTTATATAAGGAAACCATAATAAGGAACCCTGAGAAGGTAGGCTCTTCAGGGTTAAGGTATGGTTTAAGGTTTAGGGTGTTGCTGGGGTTTAGGGTGTATGAGGTTGAGGGTTTGGGTTGATGTTTGCCAGGAAGTGCGACGCTTCCGCAGGGCTTTGCCACGGTCCACGGTTTAGGATTTTAAGGTTAGGGAAGCTTTGTGAGCGTTAGGCTTTTAGAGTGTGTGGGTTGTTTTGCGCGTTTCTATGTGAAATCTCAACGGGTTCTGGGTTTAGGGTTCAGGGTTTAGGGTTCAGGGCCTTGGGTTTAGGGCTCAGGGCTTGGGGTTTAGGGTTCAGGGTTGAGGTTTAGGGTCGGCTAAGGCTCCTTCAGCCACATATGGAACAGGGGAACAGGCAAAAGAGTAACAGGAAAACATGCAAAAGAGGAACGGGGGAACATACCCCTCATGTCCCTAGCATGACAGCAAATATCGCAGATTTGGCATTGCGGATTGTTTGGTAAGGATGCAGATTTAGAAGGTTACAGGCGGAATGCTGTATCGTCGCCTCAGTCGTGACTTTGCCTTTGCCAAAGACCTCTACAACCACCTCGTGGAAAAGTTCATCGTCTCGGCCAGTACCGCATCTCTAACAGTGCTTTCTACGATGCCGTGAATGGAGCAATCAAGTTAAAGGCGGATGCCGAGCAAAAGGAAGCTCTACCGAAGCAGAGAGTTGAGAAGGATGTTCAATTTCAGAATGTTTTGAATGAGGCTCATGTCATCTCCGAGCGAATGGCACGAGAAAGGCTTCGTTCACTTGCAGAATGAAATCCTGCACTATTGCAAGTGTTTGGTGTTGCAGATGTTCATATGGAAGGCAGTTAGGTTTCTGTGGCACCGTAGCACTCATAACACAGTGACCTCGTTATCTACTGAGTATAGCGAATTTCAGGTCGGTCGATCTTGGGAAGTGGGCTGCATTTCTGCTTGGAAGCTATGGCACAAAGCCCTAACTCACAAAGTCTCAACATGAAGAGGCTGGGCCCAAAACCTAGAGTGCAGCCTCTCATCATCCAAGGACTCCAAGTATACGAATGGTATCTGTTGGGGTCTAAAGTCTACATACTCCAAGGAGCAGCCCGGTACCTACTTTGAGCTATTGAGAGTCTTCGAGTCAGACAGCATAGAGGCTGATGACTGAAAGTCCATAGAAACAGATAGTTTGGCGGTTAGGAGTCCTGTTCTGAAGCCCCCCGACCCTAAGCATCTAACGCCCTACACCCGAAGCCTTAAGCCGATGCATTTTGATTGAAACAAAGCCTAAACCCCTACATGAAGCACCGGGGCTGGAACAGAGATCAGAGTTAATCTAAAACGTTACTCCCTCCACCATAGGGTTTCGGGCATTCGGGTGTAGGGATTTCGGGCTTAAGGTTGAGAGGTTTACCATATTTATGTAGACTACTTAGCGGTGGTGTTCCCTTGAAGTCCCTACATAAGCTATACCAGAATGTGCCTGAAACTTCCTGCATTGAGGCCCCAGTAATACACCTGAACCGCAGACCCTAAACCATGCAAGACTGTCTAGACTACTTACGTTTTATATATCTCATACTCGATCCCAACCCCTAAACCCTGACTCCTGAACCCCATTGAATCCTATTCCGAATATCCAAACCCTTGACCCGTGAAGAAGGAGCTTCCCGTGAACAGAAAACACCCTCATAAACGAAGTAAAGAAACCTTTAAAGAAGCCCTGCTCAAAGTTATTCATGCCCACGTTGCCAAACCCTAAACCGAGGGTCCATGTACCAACATAGTAGGCTCGTACTTGTAGTAGATATGTTGGGCCAAAGAAGAGTCAAAGATGTATAAACTATACCGTTGCGTGGACCCTTTGGGAACCCTAAACCGGGAGGACTCGCTGTATTTCATACTTCGGGGCTTGGGCTTACCTCCCGCCGGCGAGCCGTGCGCCTAATCTGGGAGCAGAGCTGTGATGGTGGCTGGTTCTCGGGCTAGTCTCTACCCTAGGGCTCGAAAGTAGTTCCTTTTTGGAGTTCATATTTAGAATCCTATAAGGTAATCCCAAAAAGGAACTACTAAGGAGCCTGTGGGTAGTCATCGCTTGCAAGTCTGGGCCCTGCTTCCAAAGGGGTTGGTAGAGTTTAAGCTTCAGGGTTCAAGGGTTACGGGCTCATAGGCTTCGGGCAGTCTAGGGTTAAGCAAAACCGCGCCAAACACACCAAACATTTAGTCAAAACTCTGATCCAAGGGTACAGGAGCCCACGAGTAAACACTCATCGTGAAGTGTCGTAAAGACGGGTTACTTGGATGCGCACAGAGATTAACAACGAGGGACATTCAAGCGTTGAAGCCCAAAGCCCGAGAGTTACGAAAGCTGAACTGAGCCCTCAACCCTTGAGACCCCTGAATTTTAAAGCCTACTCAACCCTATGCTTCCAAGGACCATATAGTTAGGGCCCCAGACCCCTTAAGGACCCAATAATAAGGTCCCCGGAAGTATAGGGCAACAGAACAATGCCCTGAGAAACAGTACCCTGGAGCCCCGAACCCTATGACCTCCAAACAGGGTTTAAGGGTTTAGGGTTTAGGGTTTAAGGGTTTAGGGTTTAGGGTGCAAGATTAATGCCGATGTTTGTGAGGGCTAGGCGAGATTGGAAGTTTCAGGATTACGGTGTGGGTTGAGCAAGAATTAAAATAGTACCCTAAATATAGTAGGATCCTTATTATAAGGTCCCCAAAATACGGTACCCCTAACATTCGGAAACTCCCCCTCAGGGTTTGGAGATTAGGGGCTCCGGGGGCATAGCCGCACAGCCATAATTGAAATCCGTTTGGCAAGGACTTCAGGTGGGTTTTGTGGTTTATGACAGGTTTGAGGGGTGTAGCAGCACGTTGCGTAGCAGGGCCCTAAGCCCGAAACTCCCATACCCTCCAACTTGGCTGGCGGCATTTGCTTCGAAAGCACTCCGTCTCATACGGTTGATGATATAAATCCTGCATTCCCTTAAGGACCCTAGACTATGGGAATTACAGTATATTCCTTATTTGGGCTCAAGCAGGGTTTATACCATCAGCCGTAGTACCGCGCTTTCTAGCTGCACGGGCTCACGTGGAGTCTGCATCGAAGCCTTCACATTGTCTTGCAACCCCAATCCCTAAACCCTAAACCCTATAATCCCTAAACTCTGAGCCCCAGACCCCAAACCCTAAACCCTAAAAGCCTAAACCTTAAACCCCGAAACCCTATAATCCCTAAACTCTACCTAGCCATTCTATGACTTCATGTTTAAAAGGGACCATGATTTGGAAAGCCTCCCATTTGGACTCCAAGTGAAGGCCTCTGAGCCTTGGCAAAGCTGTATACTTGGAGGTTCAGGAGTAATTATATGTAGGGTTTAGAAGTAGGATAAATATAGCTATAGCCTATACTAGTGGACATATAACCCCACATACAAACTACCCATGAACCTTCAAGCAGTAGAGTTTGGACGGGACAAATAGTAGCTTCCGAACAGAAAAGCATTAGAGTTTGGACGAAGCAATATCGTACACACATACACACACACACACACATAGTACGGACCGGACTTCTTGCATTGTCAATGGGCGGCCGGCGTTCCAGGATGCTGCTGAAGGCCTGAACGGGCTTGCGCAGAATAAACACGACGTTACACCCGAATATAAGCCGTACACTACCTCGATGATCGGATGACTCAGACGACTAATTACAGCTAGCCATAGGCTCCATAGTAGTTTCCTTTTTGAGGGCTCATATATAATAGAATCCTAATTATAAGTTATCAGGTAGTCCCAAAAAAAGGAACTACTACGGAGCCCCAAGGGTAGCTTGGTTGTAAGACGCTGCTTACTAAGTCGCCTGCTCCTCTGAGCGGGCCCGTGAGGAGGGCACTTTCGTTTCCATCGGCGCCGGAGTGGTCGCTTGCTGGCTATGTCTAGAGCTTCACGCAGGCTGGGGTTTAAGAACCCTAAACCCTAAACCCTAAACCCTAAGGGTTTCGGAGTTTATGGTTTCGTGCTTCGGGACTTAGGGGTGCAGGAATGGTTTAGGGAAGTTTGGGGGGTTTAGGGGTGGGCTGGAAGGACAAGCCTGTCAAGCTTTCAAGGATCGGCCCTCAACCGCTACTGCTAAAGCTGTAACTTGCAAACTCTGTAGGCTCAGGGTCTTAGACGTCTAAGTGTCTAAGTTTAGGGTTTTTGACGATTCCCCTGAGGGTCCAAAGGACCCAAATATTAGGTACTTAGGTTTCGGATAGTCGTTGCGTAGGTTACTATTTGGGAGAGTATGTGATTATTGGTACTTGAACCCTTAGGGTTCCAAGACCCTACACCCTACACCCTATAGATCCCCTTCAGGAACCCTTATAGATTATAGATCCCCTTTAAAGGAGCCCTTATAGGAACCTGTAGATCCCTTTAGATTATAGATCCCTTTTAAGGATCCCTGATTGTCAGGCTTCGGATCCGGGGGGGCTTTTGGTCAGGCGGTCAACAGCCCTAAGGGTCCATGTACTCATATAGTATATACAGTGGCCTTAAAGTACTCCCCATATAGGTACATTGGGCCCAAAGTATATGCTTTCTAGGTACATGGAACCTTAGGGCAGGTGTTCTTTGCAGAAGTTCTCCTGCATTATCGGGCATCGGGCGTCCGTGCTCTTGCTCGCTGTATAGTTTCTTATGTTGTTGGCTTCTCTCCTCTCTCCCCCTGTTTTTTTTACATGGCATATCTCACTGTCACTCGCTTTGACTCTCTCTCTGTCTCTACTCTTGCGGACAGATTGAGGGGTGGCAATTCACAGATTTCTCTGAGAGTTTGGCAGGAGGATCCAGTGGTTTCCTAGTGTGGTTACTATGATAACTGCTGTTCGTATTATTGTTCTAACTACTGTGGTTTTGATTAGCATTATCAGTGCCATCATCGTGATTATCATTATCCTCTAGAACATGGCTAATTACCCTTAAACAAGGATGAAATGAGGCACATTCCTTTGGCTACAGATGGCATTCTTGCGAACGAGCTAGTGCTTCTTCCTTTATTACGGGGGGGGATTGCTGGCGTGTCGGCCGTCCCTTAATCCTGAAACCGTTCATCCTGGCCAAAAGGCTAAAAGCACGACATCAAAACGGCTGAAACGGGATGTATATTGTGTCGGTTGTTCCCTGTGTTCCCGGCCGTAGGGTAGGAGATACCAGTTTTCCAACTCTCCCAAATCTCAGCAAGGAACTCGGACAGGGCCGTAAAACCCGAACCCTAGTAGCCCTAAAAAAACCAAATCGTACATGCCCCGAACCCTAAAAATGCTCTATCAATCCTAAACGGCCTAAACCCTAACCTTAAAGGATCCAACCGTAAATAAAAACTGCATCTGCAGGCCAGAACTGCTTCGGTGTCGCGAGATTGGCGGGAAGGAGAGGAGGCGGGCGGCTCTTCCACGGTTTCAAGGGGACGGAAACGTTAAACCCCGCTGTGTGTGTGTGTGTGTGTGTGTTATGGGTGTTTCCAGAATAAGGGGATCCCTCTGCGGGTAAGGGGATTCTAGTATATCGGGGTCTATATTCTGGGCTCCCCTATTTTCGGAAACCCCCTCATGAAGCCTTATGAGAAGTTATGATACAATGCACGGGAACAGTATATGCTTTGGCCCAAAGTACGTATGTAGGGAGTGCTTCCAGCTTAAAGTACCTACTGATTGGATACATGGACCCTTAGGGGAACACTTGCGCAAGATCGCACCTGTACGGACATTTTGCATTTACGATTCTAGACGGTTTCGATTCTTAAACAGCTACAAGTATTATGAGGAAGTCGGATCCGCCCCAGAAGGACACCTTGGAAGGAGCCAGCCTCTTGATTAAGAAGGAGGCGGCGATTCCGAGATATCCGTAGTACTGCACCGGTATCAGAAGGTCAGTTTTAGTAGCACTGTCCCATGTTCAGAGTGCTTCAACTTTACATACGTCGTCAAAGAGGACCCAAGCCATGTACAACTTTTTATCAACGTGACAAGCACCCCCAAGCCCTGAACGCATTAAATACCAAGCAAGTGCCCTCAAACCCGAAACGTCCTAAGCCCTAAACCCTGAACCCTGGGCTCGCAGAGATGGGGCTCAAAAAAGAAACCCTAAACCCAAAAAAACCCAAGCGCGCGGTTCAGGAACGACTTCCTGGAAACTGAGGCGGCCGGCATCACCCGTGCAGCATGCTTTCCATGGCACAGAAGCCGGCACACCAAATACGACCATCGTACTTGGAGGTTCATGGGTAGTTATAAGTAGGGTTATAAGTCGGATACCCGTGGGTAGACCATGGTTGTAGCCCATGTTAGAGGGCTTATAACCCCACTTATAAATACCCATGAACCTCCAAGTAGAATGCACTTCCAAAGACGAATTGAAAGCCTGGTCAGCCGCAGAATACACCTCCTAAGCCCAAGTCGAGCCAGTTCAGCCCATCAGAACAGTGCCAGGGCGCATGTGATCAATCCCGATAAGCTATAGAGTCCGAACTTACGCACTCGTCTTGAACTCCTGATACCAAGGACTCGAGAAGGTTCTGTCAGCAATGAGTATTGTTCGCGCTTTCCACTTGCGGCGTCATGTCGTAAGGCGTTCCAAGTGTATGATCCAGATCCTGAGACCCCATAACCCCATAATAGACTAACCAGTGATATTGGAGGAGCTAAGGAGCCAGGGATGATGATAATCCCTATTAAATAAGGAGCTAAAGAGCCAAGGGAACCCCAAAACCACTGGTTAGTAGACCCCCACTATTCAAATTCCTTCAGCCCGTGGTGTTTTGTCTGCAGGTCTTCATTGAAATTCTGATACTTCAGTCACCCACAGCCGTTCGAGCCCGACCCCCGAACCCCAAGCCCAAGGCTTCATGAATACAGGGCTCGTTTCTCCAGGATGAGTCTATCATTTTTCGGGGAGTCGAAGAGTTTGCAGGGCTTCCAGTGTGAATCTAAAGAATACCCTAGGGCTCCATAGTAGTTCCTTTTGGAAGTTCATATCTAGAATCCTATAAGGTAATCCACTATTTGCAGCAGGTTTCGGGCTCGTAGGTTCGGGGAAGTGGCACGCACAATCGCAGACTCTAAGCCCGAACCGCCCAAGCTCTACCTAGAGCCCCTTTTTTGGGATACCTAGTTTTATTATGGTTAGGATCTGTCGTATAGAAAAATGGATACCCCAAAAAAGGGTAGGGTATGAGCCTACAGGTCCGCCATCAAATCTAAAGCCCCAATCTGTCAAATCGTAAGCCTCCAGCCCTGAAGCCCCGAGCACTTTAGCCGCTTAACTTTTAACTTAAGCTTAAACTCTTACCCCGATAGACTTTAAACCATAAGCTGTATATACCCTACATCTCCAAGCCGTAAGTCCAGCACTCCGAGCAATGCACGCTTGTGGAACCCTTCTTACACTCCAAAGCCGAGGCATCAAGAGACCGCTTTGGGCGATTGGTCTGCATACGTCATCAACTTGGACAGGCGTCCGGACCGGCTGTGACTTGTCTAGGTTCAGGTAGTAATAAACCTAAACCCTAAATCGAGTGAAGGTCTCCCTTTGTGTGATTATCCGCGCCTTTTTTTCCATGACCAAGCCGTGCAAACTCTTTTGTGACGAGTGCCAGGGAGTCATATTTATGTGGGGTTTAGCTGTGTTAATAAGTATCGTTGGTCTGGGGACTTAGGTTTCAAGTAAGTGGCTGGCTGTCTTCTGTACTAAGTCTTGCAATCTTGACGATAGGCTCGTTTATGTGCCAAATCCTACGCCTAGACCCTTGTACCGCCCAACTATTGAAGCCGCAAACCCAGGCTTTACATCGTAAGTATGTACATATGATGTATGTGCATGTATGTTCGCATGTAGGAATGTATGTATGTTTGTATTTATGCGGGTATGTCCGTACGTATCGACATATGCGTGGACGCATGTATGCATGTGTATATATCCATACCTTAGTACATATATATATATATATATACACACACACACATGTGTGTGTGTGTGCGTGTCTGTGCACATACACACACACACATACAATGCATGGGTACTTGAGGGTGAACTTAGAACTCATATTTGGGTACATGGACCCTTATGCGGCGCCTCTTGTATCGGTTCTGAGAAGTTCAAGCGTTCGCATGTTGAGAGCTAAGGGCTTAAAGGTTAGAGTTCAGGTTCTAGGGGCTTAAGGCAGTCTACGCAATGGTGATCCCCTTCCTCATTCCTGGCGAAGCCCAGGGTCTGTAGCTCTAGGCCATGCTTTAAACCCAAGAAAATCCCGAGAATGGAACCCGTTCAATGAACCCCTTCAAAAACACGCGCGTGTCTCAAGAAATGTGGGCTGTGTGTACTCGAATCACCGATTCCCACGCAACGAAATCCTCATCTTAGGCACAAGCTTCAGCAGCTGCTGAGACTGGGAAAGCAAGCAGAGGGCTTGAAGGCCCATGAAACGGTTCAAGGTCTATTGTTTAGGACGATTAGATCGTAGTCTTGGGGACCATACAAACCAAAGTCCCACAACCGAAGACGATAAAAGCTCTGTGAACCACAGTCTTGAACTCGAAGCACGAGTGCCTCAGTTGCAGAAGTTCGGTGTACCTAGAGGCTCCATAGTAGTTCCTTTTGGGGGTTCATATTAATCTATAGAATCCTATAAGGTAATCCCAAAAAGGAACTACCCATATAGATCCCTTGAAGGAACCCTTATAGTACCCTTATAATAAGAACTCTTTAAAGGAATCCTATAAGGTAATCCCAAAAAGGAGCTCCTAGGGAGCCTATGGGTAGGCAGGTTGAGGATCCTTCCACGCAGTCGAGTCATTCCCTGGGGCTCCCAATTGGAGTTTCCGAAAACAGGGGGTACCTTACTTTGGGGCCTCTATAGTAAGGATCCTAGTATTTAGGGTACTATACTAGGGTCCCCTATTTTCCAGACAGCCCAAAGTGTAGACTTTAGACCCCAAAGTGGGTACTATTTGCATCCTTGGAGCCCTCGGGATTGACAGATTTCCACAAAACAAACCGCAAGGCCTCCGGGGGGCCATGGACATGCCGCTTCATGCTTGGCCCGAAGGGTCCGAGTAGTCCTTATGTATACATGGTTTTGGATACTTCAAAAGGGCTTTAAAGTCCAAAACCCCTAAACCCTAAAAAGCCCTAAACCCTTAAACCCTAAACCCCTAAACCCTAAACCCCTAGACCCCTAAACCCTGAACCCGACGGAGTACTTGGACCCTCTGGCTAGGGCCTAGGGGGGCCCGGGGTTGCTGTTGGAGTGTTAGCCTCTCTCAGTGCCGGAGTACGAAAGGGGCCTCAATAAATGCCGGTACCATTTTGGTGGGTTCGTTTGCAAGGGGTCTATAAGTGTTTTTTTCAGGGATCTATAAGGGTACTATGCTATAGTTAGGGGCCTTGATTAATAAATACCTATATATACTATTTGTTTTGTGAGGGGAGGGCGAGGGTGGTCCGTATTACTGTTATAGGAACCCCATTCCAATTATTGAGGCCCCTATAGTACCCCAACCTGTTATCGGGAGCTGATGCCAGGAATGCAACGAATCCGTGGCTCCTACGGCGGTTGGAGAGGCGACGGGACTTGTGTTCTGGTCCTTGATGCGTAGCGGGGCATGGGGAGTTATGTAGATGCTTGATGAAAGTCTGTAGCTGTGGGTGTCCACTGCAAGATTTTTTTGTCTTCCTTTACCGCAAGGCACTCTGTGGTTCGCGAGTGCAGGTGAGTTCCTTCAGTCCCATGCCCAAAAGCTCTGCCGAACCACTGAACCTGCAAGTGCAAATGCAAAGCATTGACTTTTCTACTTTGCTCTGCTAGGCATGAAAAGGGTTGTAACCCTACGTGCTAGACCTTGAACCCAAAGCTTACATCAGAAGTAGTCGGATCGATCTAGGTGTTTCCGAAAAAATGAGGGAGCCCTAGTAGAGGCCCTTTGCCGCAGGATGCTCACAATCCAAGGGGAAAAGGACGGACCCTTAATGGGGACTCCTACCCTATAATGGGCTACATAATGGGTATATAAATGCTATATTATGGGTATATACCTAGGGGTCCTTATTAAGTATAGCCATTATATACCCACTATATAGCCCATTATACGGTATGGGTCCCCATTAAGGGTCCCTCCAATTGCCCTGGGACACAAAATTTGGACTCCCCCAGGAACGAGACGGGACTCCCGGATTTCCCCACGTAAACCAAGGGCCAACCAGGGTCTTTTGATGTAATCATAAACACTCACACAGGGCTCGAATACTTCAGAGTTTGTTTTTGTGTTGAGGGGTGGGGGTCTCTATATATATATATATATATATATATTCTCACACACACACAGTTTCACCATATGGCTTCAACTGTACATGCCTTCTGAATATAAGGCTGGGTTCAAGGTTTTAGGGTTCAGGGGTTTAGGGCTTTGGGGGTTCAGGGGTTTGGGTTAGACATGCTTTCTGAATATGAGGCTGGGTTCAAGGTTTTAGGGTTCAGGGGTTTAGGGCTTTGGGGGTTCAGGGGTTTGGGTTAAGAGGTTTGGGTTTAGGGTTTATAGGGCTTAGTGACAATTGGGAGTTTGCGAAAATTAGGGTACCTTATTTGGGGGGTCCTTATAATAAGGATCCCACTATTCAGGGTACTATATTAAGGTCCCCTAGTTTCGGAAACTCCCATTTCGTGACTAACCAAGCAATGGCAGGATCTCAGCAGTGGACGGCAGGAACCTCTCCTTGGATTCGCCTGTTGCCAGCACCCTGCTAGCACTGCCGAGTGTAGGGCTTAAGCTGTTCGAGATGGTCGTGATGTTTGCATACATGTCTACTTGAAACTAGACCCAGTAACTAGGCATACATGATAGACCACGCTCGTAGCAGCTATTATCTCTCTCTCTCTCTCTCTCTCTCTCTTTTTTATTGTCCGTCTTTGCTTTTTTGGTCTCCGGCGCACGGGGCATGATTGTCAACCTGTCGGCGCGGTACTCGCACTGTTGATGTACCTCGCTGGGATATTCAAGCTGCTAAGTGCCTGTAATTGAGCAAGACACGGCAGCATCGCATATGCGGCGGAAATGACGGCTTGATGCTCAACAACCCCCTTCGCAATGAGACACAGTAGACTGTCACGATGAAACCGAAATATCGGTCGGAACAGATATACTAGTACAAAACCCTTGTAGTCCAAGTTACAATTATAATCTCGAACATCATTGAAGCTCCTGTGTTATGCACTTGAGGGTCTGACACCGAGCAGTCGTATGCCCAAAAGATGGCCCACAACGCCACAAAATCCAACACCGAACGGTCCTACAAGAGGCCTTGCGCCTGGCCTTTCAACTTAAAACCCAAATCTGCATCCCATCCCTGAAACCTATAACGTAAGAACCGTATAACCCATACCACCCATATGGGAGTTTCCGAAAATAGGGGTACCTTATTTTGTGGTCCTTGTAATACGGATCCTGCTATCTAGGGTACTATATTGGGGTCCCCTATTTTCGGAAACTCCCATATCCCTAAGCCCCGGAACCCCAAACCCGAAACCCTCAGCGCAGACCACCGCCCTCGACCCTAGGCCCGAACCGGCAGCCAGAGCCCTGCACCTAAACCCTGAACTCTAAACCCTAAACCCTGAAAAAGCGCCCTAAAAAAAAAAACTAAACCCTAAGCCCTAAACCGTAAAAAACCCTCAACCATGAACTTTGTTTCTCAAAACCTAAACCATATCTGAGGGCAGGCCTTTTAGGCGAGACCGGACCTACCCAAAAAGTATATACTCCCTGTATATGTGCATTGGCCCCAAAATATATGCTATTTGGGTACATGGACCCTTAAACCCCAAACCCCTATAGAAACCCTTATGGTACCCTTAAAGGAACCCTTAAAGGAACATTTGAAGGAACCTTAGAGAAAAACCATATCAAGCCAGCAGCCGGAGCTCCAAATGAGGCCGGGTGGTTCAAGCAAGTGCGCTGGCCCGGGCGAGGCGTGCCCAGCGGCTGGGTGCCTTGCAACCGTCGACGGGGTTTAGGTGTTCGGTGTTACGGTTCAGGGGTCTCAGGGCTTACGGGTAGGGTTTAGGGTTTAGGGTTCAGGCGAGGTTTTGGGGTTTAAGGTTTAGATTTGGGATTTAGGTGCAGGGGGCCCTGCGAAGACGCAAAAAACGATCCTAATACCTTAAGCCACAGGCTTTACTACACCCTAAAGGGCTGCGGCGATGGACTGTATCGTGCGAAAAGTTCGGGCCATCACCGCCTTGAAGCTTGAAGCCCTAGTAATCGGGATGTTGGGTTCCGGGATCCGCGTTCAGGGTGTAGTATAGGTGGGAGTTAGGATTAGGGGGACCCTTGGGGAAATTTGAAATAGACCCTCTCAATAAGGCTCCTTTTAAGAGAGCCAGAAGTAGGGTTCAGAAGGGGTACCCTTTAAGCGGTCTCCCTAATACTACTACCTACTAGGGGGGTGGTTTCGGCTTAAGGTTCCCAGGTTATGGTGAAAGGGTTGAGGGTCCGCGTTTACTACAGTCTCCTTAGGAATTATGTTTTATTTTTGTTCATATAAAACCCAAGAGAATATTAAGCATGTTATTTTATTATGGTTCTAGAGGGGGGAGTATAGTTTAAGGTTTGAAGGTTCATGTCGTAGACTTGGGAGGATGAAAAAATAAGGCCAAACTGAAAAGCATGCGGCAGCTCAGGTTCAAAGTTTACCCTGAGGGTCCAAAGGACCCAAAGAATTGGGTACTTAGGTTTCTGATAGTAGTTACGTAGGTTACGACTCGGGAGAGTATTGGACCCTTAGGATTAGGTATGTCCAGCTTGCAAACCTGCCAGCCGGCATCCCCCAGACCACTTTGCCTCAGTGGCTGAGTTGGTAGCCTTTAACTTTTTGGGGTTCATACAGCTGATGATATATACCCTGCATTACCCATAATACGGAATATACCATAATTCTCATAGTCTAGGGTCCTTAAGGTAATGCAGGATTTGTATCATCAACCGTATGATCCTACGAAAAGGTTACTCAGCCCGTTGGTTTCCCTTTAACCACACTGCCAAGCCCCCCAAAAGCCCTGTGCTCCCTCGCTTAAGCCCTTCAATTCCCTTCAACCCTGCGCTTTCCTTTTTCGGGTTTAGGGGTTCAAGGTTTAGGGTTTCGGAGTTTAGGGGTTTATGGGTTCCTTCCATTTTAATTCTCTTCGCCGCCAAACCCACAAGTGTACGCCCCAACCTCTCATGCCATAAACCCCGAACCCATCCCTACTCGCTGATAATCAAGCAGGATAACTAGCATTGTGATAGCCGGCGCCTGTATATGGAGACTTTTCACCCCCCTTTATACCTGCCGATGAATCTCCGAGTAAGCCCATCCCAATGCTAAACCTCGAAGCCTCAATCCAACTACCCAAAACCCTGAGCCTAAACCCCTGCAACCCCCGAAAGCCCCCTAAGCCACTAAACCCCCAAAGCCCCAAAGCCTCAACCCAGAGAGCCCAATACCCGGTAATTAAGGAATATGGCTTAAACTAGAAAGTCTTCGCATCATTCTTGAAGCTATATTCCTTCTAAGGGTATTAGAGGTTCTCTGGGAAAGCCCCCAAGCCTCCCCAAGTCGTTCGGTAGTGCAAAGCAGAGGCTTGTACAGCATCGTGCACGACTTCGAGTCGCCTGGCCCTATGGTTTCGAAGGGCCGGATAACTATGTACCCGGTTTTGGATTTAAAGTTCAGGGTTTAGGGTTAAGAGCTTTTAAAGTTTAAAGTTCAGGGTTTAGGGTTAAGAGTTTTTAAAGTTTAAAGTTCAGTGTTTAGGATTTAAGGTTTTAAGATAGCGTGAGAGCTACTGGAATTTTGAGCGGATGCACATCATTCCAGCTCAAGCTTCCCCTTGTACTCCAGGCACAGGTTGTCTGTTTAGGAGCTCAGGGTTTGGGTTTAGGCGCTATGGAAGATCCTAGAGTCCCTATACAGTAGAAGCCAGAAAGTTGGAACATTATTATCCCCATGTCCATAAGGTAAAGTATAAGGGATCCTAGCACTGCTCCTCCTAAATCCATGTTCCAACTTTCTGGCTTCTGCTATAGATTTGGACCAAAGTTGGATGCACATTTTGAAGCCCGTCTTCAGTCCACGGGCAATTTGGATGCATGGTTATAGGCTATAGTACGAAACGGGAGTGAGCCCCAGAACTGTTCCTGAACGCGGATGGCTGTGACGACGGAAAGCGCCAGACCGTTCGTCACAGTCCACCGATGGGCTTCTGCTTTTTCTCACATGTACCAGTGGTCAATGCCTGCTCCATGCGAACACGCACGCCCAAGGAGTAGTATAGGGGCCTTAAACATTACCTATGCTATTACGGGTTCCCTATGATACCTGTAGTAGACGATGGCCCCTAAACCCTATTCTAATTACAAAGGCTCCTATGTAAAGCCCTAAAACTCAATTCTTCAAGCAGGCACTGCAAAGGTCTCGCTGTTTAACAGCGCACACATGGACGAACTTATGCAGATGCCATATGGGTGGTTGTCAATATTAGGGTCCCTTTTGGGGTCCTTACTATAGTGCGGCACCTAATATTTAGGGTACCCCAAAAGGGGCCATAATTTTGACCTACGTGTATACCGGACCGGAGACTTGAAATCGCAGTCCCTAAACCCTAAAACTTATGCCAGATACTGGCACTGGGAGACCTTGTGGAGATGTTTCCATCTATATAAAGTTTGTGAGCATCAAACACCCGACTAGTCTCAAGTACATACAATCACCTTTCACTGAGAAGCGGGAGCCACATTGACTTGTGATATGTTTGTTGCCTCGATCTTCACGAAGTGCTACATCTCCAAGGCCCACTCCAACACGCCAACGTCCTAAACCACAGCCCCATATACTCAAAACATCAAACCTTAAACCCGAATCCCTAATTAAACCCCGTTATTTACACCATAGAAACCCAGGAATGACCCATCACCACAGAATCCAGGAATGACCTACTCCCACAACAACCTCTTTACACCATATAGAACCCCAGGAATGAGTTGGTGAACTTCGACGACCACCTCACGGAGGGTGCTGTGGCCTGTGCGCTGTCCCACCTCGCAGCGCTTCAGAGACTTCGCCTTTTCCTGGAGGGTTTCGGGTTTTGTGGTTTAGGATTAAGGGGTTTAAGGGTTCAGGAGTTGTGGGTTTCGGGTTTTGGGTTTATTTCTGGCTGGCACGGATCAGTAGGTCTTTGATACAGGCAGCCTTTGATGTGACTATAGCGACCTACCAAGCTACTTGCTTACCTACCTACCTGCATAATACTTACAGACGGACAGACAGACAGACAGACATCCAAACTACATGCATACATACTCATGCATGAAAGCATGCATGCATACATAAATACACACATGCTTATGTGCAGACACACATATAAACTGCATGCGCGCATACATACCTGCATGCGTCCAGACAAACAAACAAACATACATGCTACAACATTTCTACTTACTTACACACATACAATCACACATTCACCGTTACATGTTTGCACACAGACACCCACTCCCGCATGAACTAATTCATGCACTTACTCATACAGTCTTTCATACATTCACTCATAGATGGAAACACGGATACGGCATGCGTCGATGTACATGTACATGCCCATGTAGACACTTGCAGAAGCGCAATCCCACACATGCGTACACATTGACATTGAGATACATGTGCTCTTACATCTAAATACATACTCACATGCTTGCAGACTTGGGTACACGCATACATGCATGTAGGCATGTAATCATCGCATACATTTTTACATACATTCACAGACGCATGCGTGCATGCTGCTTTCATGGGTACATACATGCACTCGAAGTCGCACATATGTGCATGCCTACCTACACACATACAGATGTACGGGCATGCATGCATGCACGCATCCATCCATCCATCCATGCATCCATCCATCCGTCCATAGCCATGCATGCAGACCGACAGACAGACAGATACGTACATAACCGACACCGACAGAGACGCAGAGACAGACAATCACAGAGCGACGCAGAAAGGCACGGACGAGTAGGCAGGCAGGCAGGTAGATAGACAGACATAGCACATGCTAAGTCTCAAGGAAAGTGGCAAACGACTCCTCGGCAGACTGGGGCCTCATTTTGGAAGACGATGTGTCCTTGGTGGTGCCGGACGTTGACAGGCGACTGGCCGGGATCATTCTGGTCCTAGCTTAGGGGCTTAGGCTTGGGCTGGATCGACGGTAAGAATAGGAAACCTGGGAATGGCGCAACCGGATGCATACTGGAATTACCTCCATTCGTCTATACATGTAGTTTAGGGTTTAAAAGTTTAGGGTTTTGGGGTTTAAGGTTTAGGGTTTAGGGTTTAGAAGTTTAGGGTTTAGGGGTTTAGGGTTTAAAAGTTTAGGGTTTTGGGGTTTAAGGTTTAGGGTTTAGGGGTTTTAGGTTTAGGAGTTTCACGTCCTAAATCTCGGCTCTAAGTCTCGTGGCCCCTGTAGTGGCCGTAGAGTTTCCCAAGGGTCCAAAGGACCCTTTAAAGGGTTCTATGCGGTTCCTTTAAATGGGCTACTACTAGGGTTCTATAAGGTTCCCTTTAAAAGGGTTACCATAAGGGTTCTACTATATATGGGCCTTAAGAATTAGGGACTCGGTTTTAGGATAGTAGTTATGTAGGTTAGGATTTTGGTGAGTATATGATTATTTGGTACTTGGACTTTTGGTACTAGCCGAGCCCAGCAGGTCAATTTCGACCATCCTCGAGCAGTTGCCCGCTCACTGGAGTGCTGTGCCGCCCGTCTTCAATTTCCAAGAATACACGACCCTTAGTCCATTGCGGAATATCCCCCCCCAAAAATGCACTACCCTCAAATCCACAGACCCTGGGCCCCACCGGATTTCGTGTGTCCGGCAATATTCGGGATCAAAACTTGTTGTGTGTTTGTTTGTTGTCTGGTGGAGGGCTCGAAGCTTCTTAGCAGCGATTGCACTTCTCTTGCAGAAGCTTTGCTCGTTCGCGCTTCATGGGCATCTGAGATGAGGAAAGCTGAATGTTGCACAAACCCATGAAGTGAAGTCGAAAGAGGAAAAGAGAGCAGCCACAACAATATCAACTTATCTACTTCCACCGTTTTGAAGTACGGAAAGTTCACGCACCACCAACAGGCAGGATCTCTTGTTTAGGAGTGTCGGTTGAGGTTTCAAACTCAACCCGAAACCCAAATCCCTTGGTCCCAGCGCCAAATTCCAGCACCCCAAACTCCCAACCCTGAATCATGACAGCCAGGTTTAAGACCCTGAAGCTTGAAGCTGAAGCCGTAAGCCCTAAACCATTTCCCCTTAAAGCCTAAACCTTCAACCCTAATCTGCCGCCGAAAATGAACTAGGTTTCTTGGCTACCATAACAAGTACGGCTGCCCACATCGGCGCTCTGCCAACTCGTCCTTTCGGCGCTTTGATGACTGGGCAGAGGAGTGCTTGGGTTTCTTGTTGCTGTAGTAGTAGGGCTATAGGGTATAGGGTTGCTTCATGCGTTGTGACTGGAGTTGGTTGCCTTGCTATACATCCTGCCTCCTCAAGACTCAAGAACAAGAGCCTAAGAGCAATAGCAGGTGTTTCCCTACTCGAATCCTGCTTACACGAGCATGTTGCTAGCAAGCTACCAAAAGCTTGACAGAAGCTCTCCGGCGGTGATCAGATAGGCATAGGCCATCTGGGCCAGCATGAGTTTATGCAAATCTTGCCTGAGTTAAGACTCGTCAAGCATGCTGGCATCCCGATGGCGCTCTCAGAAGCACTCCTTTCTTGTATCGTTCTGTCCAGAAGAGCTGAGCTTTCAATGAGCCCAAACACAACACAAATGGGTGGTTGTCAAAATTAGGGTTCCTGTTCGGGTACCCTAAATATTAGGTGACATACTATAAGTATTAGGGACCCCCAAACGGACCATAATTTTGACAACCACCCAAATAGATGGGCAACGAATGTCGTCTCCAGCAGACTCCAAACCCTAAGGCTCCATGTACCCATATAGTAGGCACTTAGGCCTTAAAGTGCCTATATAGGGACCTCTTCAAGGCTTAAGTATCTACTATAAAGGCCTTTGGGATAGAATCCTAAACCCTAAATCCTAAACCCCTTTAAGGCTTAAGTATCTACTATAAAGGTACATGTAGCCTTTGGGAAAGAAGCTCTAAGCCCCAAAGGGCAAGGCCCAGGCCTTGACCTACAAAAGGCACCGACACAAACTCCCAAAAGCTGAACCGACGTTCATAGGGTCTTTAAAGGGTTTAGGGCTCAGGGTTTAGGGCGGTTTAGGGTTTGGGGTTTAGGGCTTCAGGGGTTTAGGGTTTAGGGTTTCAGGGGTTTAGGGTTTAGGGTTTAGGGCGGTTTAGGGCTTCAGGGGTTTAGGGTCTAGGGTTATCTCAAAATCACCAACCCTCTTAGGGATGACAAATCCGGAGCTCAGGAGGAGCCAGGGATGACCGAGGTAGAGCCCGTCTTCGAGATCCACGACCACAACTGGGGTCTCTATGCCTGGATGGTCAAGAAGGACCCAAGTGGGAGTTTCCGAAAATATGGGACCCTAATATAGTACCACGATAGTAGGATCCTTATTATAAGGACCCCAAAATAAGGTACCCCTATTTTCGGAAACTCCCAAGTGACATCCTAATTCAAACCCAAGCCCATTGTCTAAAGACCCCTACTACACCTTACATGCTATTCCTTGTTTCTAGGTGGGAGGGTGGTGTGGTTCAGCGGGCTTGCGTTTCAGTTTACGGTGTTTTGCATCCTCTCGCCGTGATACCCCCCCCTCGCCCCACCAAATACCCAACGAGCCGAAAAAAACACAATTTAAGGAACAATTCAAGACCCAGCTAGCTGCAGCAAGGGGTCCTAGGTTTGGGCTTGCGTCGTTTAGCCACCCTGAGCCCTAAACCTGGGGATTGAAGGTGCAGGGCGTGCAGTGTTGAGATTCACATTTCAAGCGTTCAGGTCGTCTGGGTTCCCTGTTTCTTCTTGTGCCCTAAACTGAAGCGAGCTGCGGGCGCTGCGAATAGCAGCAGCGAGCGTGCCGAAGCGTCAGTGAGGCTGGCTCCGTAGCTGGCGCGACAGGCGCAGCGAAGGAGCCCCAGCACCGGCTCAGGTGCTGGCGCATGCGACAGGCATGCTAGCCAATCAGAACAATATGACCCTAAACCTCCAAGCTCGGAGGGCCCCATCCCTTAGGGTTTAGGATTTAGGATTTAGGGTTTAGGATTTAGGATTTAGGATTTAGGATTCAGGATTTAGGATCTATGGTTTAGTTTTTAGGATTTAAGATTTAGGATTTAGGGTTTAGGATTTAGGATTTAGGATGTAGGATTTAGGGTTTAGGATTTAGGATTTAGCCTATGTGCCTGCCTGGGTGGGCCGGCCTGGGCCCTCCTCCCTGGGTCGGCAGGTCTTGGACCAGGGACTGTTGCGCCCCACCCTCCGCTTGTCCCGGGCCCCCCCCCCCGTCCTTCCCTGCCCTGCCTGCCCTGCCCCCTGCTCCTGCTCTCCCTGCTCCCCTGCCCTGCCCTGCCCTGCCCTGCCCTGCCCTGCTCTGCCCTGCTGCCCTGTCCTGCCCCGCCCACTGCCCTGCTTGGCCTGATTTTGGGCCACCGCCAGACCAAGCCACAAACCTTGAAAAAAACCCTAAACCCGACAAAGGTCATAGACTGGGTGGGCGGGTAGGGCGAGAGCGTTGAACCTGGGCGCACACCACAACACACGTCTCGCGTGGTGGTGTGCGCGGAGCATCGACAAACCCTAAACCCTAAACCCTAAACTCTGAGCGGAGGAAGCGGCGCGACTTCTGGTAGAAGAGCTCTTCCCGTTCCTTGGTCTGCGAGTTCTCTAAACGAGCGAGGCCTGAGGGTTCGGACGTTAAGCCCTAAGCCCCAAGGTTTGAGCAATCAGTGATGTGTTATATATATATATATGTATATATATATATGTATATATATATATATATATGTATATATATATATATATCAGGGTTTAGGGTTTTAGGGTTTAAGGGTTTAGGCTTAAGCAGCTCTCTGAAGGACGGGTCTCTAGGCTTTGCGACGTGGTACCAATAGTCAGTCTCCATTGTAGTTCCTGTTTTTGATATTGGTTTAACCACTGGATCCTGTAAGGCCTAGAGTCTTTGGGTGTTCAAGCTTGGATCACCCAAGAGTTTCGAGTCAAAGCGTTTGGGCAACAGGGCGAATGTTTTCGTGCGATAGGGCTCGGAGGTTTCATGCTTCAAGGCATGTGACCTAACCTAATGCCTACATAAGCCTTGAAACACTCTGAACTCCGGACCCTGCTGTGCACCCTAAGCCCTCATTCTTAAGGCCCTGAATCCCGATTTCATGTGTTCCAAGGATCAGCAGCCAAGTCGACTATGCGATTTCCAGGTTCCTCATCACCCAGCACCTTGTCTGGCAGGGGTGAGTAATATTACAGACAGCTGCTCTGCTGTAGTTCTTTAGCCACAGGGATCTGAATAGACAGACGTTACTTGTTCAGGAAACATAAGTCATGGAAAGTTGAATCTACGGTTTGGGTCGCATCAACTCTTCAACTAAGAAACGGAAGCAAGCATCAGGCTCCTCGATCCCTGAAGATTTGTATGCCACAGATAGCAGATTCTCTGCACGGTCGATGTACTTACCCTAAGGCTCCACGTACCCATATAGTATATACTTAGGCCTTAAAGTGCCTATATATAGGGACCTCTTTAAGGCTTAAGTATCTACTATAAAGGTACATGGAGCCTTTGGGTTACTGTGCTGGATGCATTGGGCCGTTTAAGATTATGGTGATGGGTGCTACTCCGACTTGAAATCAAGTGCGGGTTATATGCGGATGTTGCTGACCCCATACATGGTACCTTAGGAATTAGTGAGTGTATATTTGGGTGTCCTCTCGGGGATGTCAGCAAAAACAAACCTTCATCGTACGGGATTGTTGCCCTGACGCAAAGGATTGTCCATAACTGAAGGAGCCTTGGATGGCCCCGACAGCGGTACAACAGCCTCTTTACACCGCCAACCACACAAACAACACAAAAGTTTCAACACCATGATACCTCTTCCAGCAAGGCCTACGTACCAACATTTCAGTCTTGAACCTGTTAAAGAGTAGGCTGGGTTAGCTTCAGACGACATTCATTAATTAAGCCCCAAAACCACCAACAAGCAAGAGCAGCTGCTCAGGTGTGGAGGGGTCTTCTCTGTCCATCCAGATAGGCTGCTGTTCTTCAGTCCGACAAGCATCCTGTCTTCAAGGGGAGAGTTTTCAGCACTAGCGTTAGAATCAGTTTAGTGATCCGCATTAGCATCAAAATACCGCGTTTTCGGCGTTGCAAGGGGTGTTACGGATGGCTTTGGCCTGAGGTTTTCACAAGCCGACAGCGAAGCACTGATGTCACATAGCATGTGATACCGAGATGGGCTATTTCATGCAAAGCAAACTAGGATGCGGTGCGCGTGGTTCAGACTCTGTAGATACAAGCGCTCACTGCCATGTGGACACTTTCAACCAGAGGCTTAGGGGCAAGCCTCAGAGAATACGACCGTCAAATGTATGGCCGTAGTGTATGACATATGAGACGAGCCTCCAACCGCCCTCCAACTTTCTTTGTACCCCCATATAGGATTTCTTTGTGGTACAGTAAACCCCATAAAGTAGGAAATCGGATCAAGGCCAAATAGTGCTGGGATTCCCTGTGCATTGCTCTTAGGTTGCGGCTGTTGGGTTTCCAACTTTTGGGCTTGTACTGTAACCCAAATTAGCCCTAAACCCTATAAGCCCTAAACTGCTGCCTCAAGTACATCAGCTCCCTTCTTCGTTTAAGGAATAACCCTACACCCCTAAACCCCTAAACCCTAAACCCCTAAAGCCCTAAACCCTTAAACCCCTAAACCCCTAAACCCCTAAACCCTTAAACCCTAAACCCTACAACGAGTCGCCCTCTTCTCTTTCTCCCTGCTCCCTTCTGGCGAAGCTTCTTGGAGCCCATATAAAACCGGCAGAAATTTATGAACACTTGCCGGTACTATTCTGCAGGGTTCCTTGATATATACTTATATATATATATGAATATACATATGTGCATAGTTAGCCTTTATACGGTCTCTTATATAAGCCAGGTCAAGAAGGGCAAGATTCTGACATCCAGACGATGCGAGCCGAGGATTCTTGTTTGCGCTCCCTTAGTGTGAAGTTTGCTTGCCGGATGCACTGAATGTAGGGCTTAGGAGAGTTGCGGCTTACTCATAGGCTCCAAATTATGTAGTTCCTTTGTAGGACTTAAAAAGTGACTATACTATGGAGCCTCTAGGTAGAGTGCAGAGTTTAGGGTTTAGCCCAAACAGCGCCCGATAGTCCAAACCTCTTCAGATCCCGTCGCTTGGACCTTTGTGAAGCCGAGCTGAATACGCTATGTTTTGGGGCTTCTACGCAACTATTTCCATAGGGAAAGATTCGGGGTCGGAAGGATGAGTAGTAGCATGCCTTCACGGCCTTATAGTTTCGAAAAAGTTTTGTTTGTAATATCAAGTAACGGGATGCCGCGGAAGGAGTACGAGCTCAGGGCGCAGGGTGCTCTAGGCGGAAGCTGTTGCGGAGACTTCTTCGAAGCATGCTTGATAATCGCTCCTGGAGACGGTAGGGCAGGGTTTAGAAGCCCGTGCTAGCCGCACTGTGGTCTTAGATGTCCATGCGACTTCCGCTTAGAAGGAAGGTCTGCAAACCTACAACCCCAAATCCAACGAAACCCAGAGTTGGACACCCTAAACCCTACATGATTCAAAGCCCTCAACTCCGGGGCGATGGGCACTTTGAGGCGTCTCCCAAACACTAAACTACTGGTGCCCGGTCCATGCAGCCCTAAGCCCGGCAGGGATGAGTTCCTGCATTTTGGGTGTTGTAGGGGTTTGGGGTTTTGAATTTTAATGAGGTCTTTGGGCTGTAGGATCATGCTTTGGGTGCTAACAAGGTCGAGGGTGTTGAATTTGAATGTTCCTGGACGTGACAGCCTTCCAGAAGCTCCACAGGCTCGCCTTCACTTCGACAGGACCCTTCTTCGAAGCTCTACCGTCCATGGCGGACCCGGACAGTGCTATCCTTGGGTGAGCTCGGATAGAGGCTTTCCGATCTCTTTGTATCAGACGACCCCCAACTGTAAAGAGCTCTCGACCCCGACGAACTACCTCCGGAGCCACACCCTGTACCCTAAACCCTGAACCCTAAACCCTAAACCCTGAACCCTAAACCCTAAATCCTAAACCCTAAAGCCTAAACCCTGAACCCTAAACCCTAAACCCTGAACCCTGAACCCTGAACCCTAAACCCTAAACCGTCTTGCGCATTGCCAACTGGCTCTGCCGGGGGCTGCCGGCCCAGAACGAGAGGATCGACGAGCTTATCCAGCACTTGAGCAGCTTCTGAGCCGCACAGCTAGGGTTTACGGGTTATAGGGTTTAGGGTTTATAGGGTTTAGGGTTTAGGGGTTTAGGGTTTAGGGTTTAGGTTGCGACATGATGGACAAAGGCTCCATGTACCCATATAGTAGGTACTTAGGTCTGAAGTAGCCATATAGGGACCGCTTTAAGGCCTAAGTACCTACTATATGGGTAGATGGGAGCCTTAGGGAATGATGGACTTAGCTCCAACTCCCCCACCCCCCCATTTCCGCCCCAAACCGAAGCCTTAGTCTTCGATGTCAACTCCGAGAGGAGGCCGTGGTAGAAGAGTTTGGCTCCTGGGAAGCTTATCTCGAAGCACAGAGGTACGCACCCAGCTTCCTGAGGAGTTTACAGAATTTGTCCCAGATTCCTGAGAGGCTTACAGAATTGCGGGATTCTCCTGTGGGCTCGATGGCTTACAACATGTTGCTTAACCTGTTTTGCGTGATATTGCCGGATTTGGATCTAACCCTAAACCCTAAACCGTGTTAGTTCCTCCTCCGAGCTGCTTCGAAAGAAACATCTGCACTTCGGACACGACTTCGAGCTCCCAGGGGTTTAGGGGTTTAGGGCCAAAGGGCCCATGTAACAATATAGTAAGCTCTTAGTAGATTTGCGGGACCCGAAAGTATATGCTATACTGTTACATTGGACTTTTTGGGTTTCTTTGTTCTTCTGCGTTTGGGGTGAGTGGAGCCATTGAGCGAATGAGGCAGGCCAGAGAGGCAGGTTGTGACCCGAATGCCCTGCATCCTGGAAATGAAGGTTGTATCCAACCCACGTCAATCCTAAGTCAAGCACTTGAATACCTGCGAAGTATTCTCGCCCATTGTCATCCGATGACGATTCTATGAATGCCGTTTCCGAGAGATCAGACCGTACTCCCTAGCCCCTAGACCATATCACTAAGCCAGAAAAACCTGAACCCGATACCAAAGAACCCATATATATATATACATATATATATGTATATATCTATGTATTATATATATACACGCTAAACCAGAAAACCCCAAACACTAAACCAACAAGAATCCCAAACCCTCCTATTACAACACGCTTTTTCTCTGTCACAGCTTCCCAAGTGGCAGGCCGAGCTCGTATGGCGAGTACGATGCCGAGGTGCCAGTTTCTGAGGGAATGGGGCTGGGTGCTAGTCCCCTTATACCCTAAACCCTAGTAGAAACCCTTTAAAGGAACGCTTAAAGGAACCTTCAAAGGAACCCTTGAAGGGTTTCTGGGGGAATTGGGGTTGAGGTGCTAGTCGTGCTAGTCCCCTTATGCCCTAAACCCTAATGGAACCCTTCTAAAAAAAGGAACCCTAAAAGGAACCCTTAAAAAAAAGGAACCCTTAAAGGAACCCTAAAAGGATCCTTTGAACGGAGCCAGGTTCGGATTGAGGCTTGAGTGTTTTCCCTAAGCCCCAAGAAGTTGGAAGCCGGATTAAGGACCAATACTGCCGTGATTCCCGAAGCATTACTCTAAGGATTGATTGAGGCTTTTGGGTTTCCAACTCTTGGGTCCTACTGTAGAGTAGCGGGGTGGGCTGGGGTCGTGCAGATCTCAGCATTGGGCATCCGGCTTTCGGATTGCGAATTTCGCCGAATGTACGCTATGTGTCCAGCTTCTACGCTGGGGCGCCGATTACCCAACCTTACTCCGGTGTTTATAATCAGTGGGTGTATTACTCCCCTACTCTAGGCTATGACTACAGTCCTCCTGGTTGTCCTACTTATAAAGCCAGCTCATAACTCCCGTGAACCTCCAAGTAAACCGCTCCAAACCTAGAGTTATCGCAGCCCTTATAGAGCCCTTATATAACCCTATTTGGGCGCATGGACCCCTGGGGTAATCCCCTTATACCCTAATCCCTTAAAGACCCCGTGTAGAACCCTTATAAGAAACCTTAGAGGAACCCTACTTGCCTCTACCCTATAAACCTTAAACCCTAAACCCTAAACATAGAGCTCAATTCCCAAGGCTTAATTAAACCCTAAACCTTAAACTTTAAACCCTTATAAACCTTAAACCACCTAAGCCCGAAAAGCCTCTACCCGAAAGCGTGGCAGGACTTCGAGGGGGCTCTGGAGGACCTTCTGTACCCGCACGCGGAGGAAGACGTTGAGGAGGCCACTTGAAGAGTTCAGAGACCCTGCCCCGATCCCTATAAACCCCAATCCCTACCTTAACCCCAAATAACCTACCTTTTCAGGGACTTATATAAAGAAATCATATTAGAGGGCCCTAAAAAGGTAGGTTCCTTAGGGCCCAGGTTAGCCCTAGAAGCTCTTAAAAGGGTTTTAAGCTCCCTGGGGTTGCAGGGAGCACTTAAGTTTAGGAGTTGCTTGGTTTATGTGAGGGTTTATATGAAGAGTTTGCCCTGCTGTTCTTTTTAGACACCACTTGGCAGTTGCATTCGCGAAGCCTGACTTGTTTATCATCTCTTTGCTTGTTTTCGTGTGGCAGTCTGTGAGTCACGCTTTGCTGTAGCCTTGGGCTTAACACGTCGAAGAGCCTGGGTCCAAGAATCCTACGGCTGATGATCTACATCCTGCATTACCCATAATGAGGGTTACACCATAACTCCCATAGTTTGGGACCATTAAGGTATTGCAGGGTTTATATCATCAACAGTATGTTGCTGATTCTCTTGCTACCCCAATCCAGGAGCCCTTTGCAGATCCAGTTTGGGGTTGGTTGTGGAACCAACGTGTAAGGGTTTGGGGCTAAGGGCTCAGGGTTTAGGGCAGACCGGGAGTGCCGTAAGAACTCCAGAATAGACCTTGGATTGCAGCACCTCGGTTTCATGTTGTTTGAGAGGGGGGGGGGGGGGTACAGCAACCCAACTATGGTTGGGGTCTTGGAAGAAATATTACAGTCGCAACCTCTAAACCCCAAACCCTAACCCTCAAACCCAAAACAACTCCGAACCCCTAAAGCAAGACCTAAACACCCACCCCGCCCCTCCCCCTAAAAACATAAAATCCCTGAACCCCACATCCCCTCAGCCCTAAACCCTATACCCCAAACCGTGACCCTTAAGCCTTAAACCCCTAAACCCTACCCCCTCAGCCCTAAACCCTAACCCTATTAATTCAGCCCTTAAATCCCTAACCCCTCAGCCCTAAACTTTAGCTCGGTGCCTTGCTTAGTAACTAGTTGTTATATAGACTTATAAGTACCTAAATAGGGACCCGAATTGGGCTTATGGCACCTATAGCTCTATAATATAACTACTTACTAAGTCCCCCGACCCTCCAAGTAGGGAACCAAAACCCTATATAAACCCTAAACCCTAAACCCTTATAGATCCCTTTAAAGGAACCCTTAACCCCTTTAGAAGCAAAGGAGGACGACTGGTCTGAGGGGAACTTTGGCGAATGGGAGGACGCAGGGGCCGGTGAGAAAGAAAGGCAGTCGAGGGTTTTAGGGTCTAGGGTTTAGGGTCATAGGGTATAGGGTTTTTAGGGTCTAGGGTTTAGGGTCATAGGGTTTAGGGGTTAGGGGTTAGGGTCATAGGGTTTAGGGTGATAAGGGTTTAGGGGTTAGGGTTTAGGGTCATAAGGGTTTAGGGGTTAGGGTTTTAGGGTGTAGGGTTTTAGGGTCATAGGGTTTAGGGGTTAGGGTTTAGGGTCATAGGGTTTAGGGGTTAGGGTTTAGGGTCATAGGGTTTAGGGGTTAGGGTTTAGGGTTATAGGGTTTAGGGGTTAGGGTTTAGGGTTATAGGGTTTAGGGCTTTGGGTTTAGGGTTTGGGGTTTGGGTTTTGGGTTTGGGGCTTAAGGCTTAGGGCTTTGGGTTTAGGGTTATAGGGTTTTGGGTTTAGGGCCTAGGGCTTCGGGTTTAGGGTTTAGGGTTTAGTGTTTGGGGATAGGGTTTAGGGTCTTGGGTTTAGGGTATAGGGTTTAGGGTTATAGGGTTTAGGGTTTTAGGGCTTAGGGTTTAGGTTTAGGGCTAGTGAAAAAAGCTTGAAGGCGATTTTGGGGTTGAAGAGGTTGTGGCTTTGTCATTTAGGGATTCTGGGACTTGGGTTTTGAAGCTAGGCTTCAGTCTTTGTGTTTATGGAGTTCCGTTAATCATAGCCGGCCCTTCGCATTCTGGATGGATTTCCGTTCTCCTACGTTTCATCGTTCTGGATGGGCTCCTAATATTCAGCTATGTTACCAAAAGGTTCTGCATTGGCCGCATGTTGATTTTCAGAGTGCTTGATGGATTCGGTGTTATTGCTGCGGAATTTCAGGACTCAAATCATGAGACATGGGGCCATTTCTGGATGAACATGACATCATTTCAGAATCGCACACTTGTTGAATTGAAATTGTGGCCTGGGTTTTCTTTCGAGCTAGATCGGTGTGCCGTTGGCTTTTGGGCGACATGGCTGCCAAGAAGAGGATCAACCGGCAGCTTGGTTGAATTGTGGAAAGCCGATATTCATAGATAGCTGGTGTCTAGGGAACATGATAAACAAGGGTCTAGATGCTATAATTACTACTCAAATGATGATGATGATGAGGCTCGCGGTCTAACCGCAGCCCAATTGAAATGATTCCAAGGGAGAGAGAGAAATGAGATGAGAGTGATGAGTCACATGAGCCAATGATTCAATGATATGGCTCAATGATGACACGGTGCGGGCGAGCCGCCTGTGGTCAATGATCATGACAGATATGACACGCCATCCCATGAACGATGATCAAGCGGATGGCTCTAGTATGATTAGAAAAGAAAGCCTATGATTGAGCGATTCAGTTGAGAGGGGACTGAGTTGAGGAAACCCGATGTAACGGTTCAAGGGGTAGTTGGGGCAACGAATCATAGATCGCACTGCAATCATGATGCCATTGTATGACAACACAATCAAATGATTCCGAATGAACATAGATATAGACGACGATTGCCAGGGCGATGTCTTCGAAGTCCGTGGGCGCCGACAGTGCTGCCGACTCAGCGAGCCCGCCGTCGGCACAGCACTTCATGATCTCGACGGCCGCTGCCAAGCTGAGCGAGGCTTTCTCAGGACATGTGGATGGTTGCAATGATGCGACAGACATGGACACACATGCTCATGAAGTGCAGTCTATGTTCGAATCACCCCCCTCCATGTTTGCAAACCCGAAAGGAGGAGATGACAAGAAGAAGAAGGAGAAGAACAAGAAGAAGAAAAGTCGCATCTCGATCTGCATGTGGCTTTGAATATGCGAGAGTGATATAAGCCTGCATCTGCTGCTTCGCCGAGGCAAGAGCAGCTCGACATCCCCGTCGGAGGAGAGTGGCGAGGCTCCGGAGGTGGACGTGGCTGCGGCTGTGGGCCTGCCGTCCAAGGAGTTCGCGAGGAGCTCAAAGCAGAGCTGCTTGGAGGACCTTTCGGTCCGTCAGCTGGCATGTGCCCTTTCGGGGGTTTATGCCTTTATGCTGCCGTCCGACATGATGGAAATCGGGGGTTCCTATGAGTCTTGGCAGCGGTTATTTGTTTATAGGGAAGGTTAAAGAGTGAGGTGAGGGAATGAGAGGAGTGAGTGAATGACAAAATGATTGAGTGAATGAACGAGCAACTCATTGAGTGAATGAATGAGCAAATGATGGAGTGAATGAGTGAGCGAATGCATGAAAGAATGAGCATATGAAAGCATGAGTGCAGGAGTGAATGAATGAGCGAGCAAGCAGAGCTCTTGCTTTCATGACACACCCAAATCCCTGCTGCTTTGGTCCGGTTCAGAGGTTATTGCTACTGGTTGAGGCATTTCTGAAGGGCTACTACTTAGGATTGCGGTTGGGCAGTTTCGGGTCATCAAATATGATTTGGTCCTTAACAGTAACATACTATTGATGTACGATTGCAACTTATTTGCTTGCGAAATGGCAATGATCGAGTCAAGTGCTTGCATTAAGATTGTTGGGATAGTGTGTGCAGTGTAGACAAATTCAGATTCCCACTAATAATACTGAATAGAAACCGACATGACCATAATTAACATGCTGACAAACCCACTGACAACGGCAACAACAGCGACCTCCTGGCTGCTGATATCATTGCCGCCACCACCACCACCACCACCACCACCACCACTGCTTGAATTATTGATATGACAGTACTATCGCTGATACTGCTCCTGCTGCTACTGCCCCTGTAGCAAAGGCGACGACTACCACCACAAACTCACTCAAATTACTACTGCCACAGCTACAGCTACTGCTGCGGCTCCTACGGCTGCTACTACTACTGCTAGTGGGGCCACTACCTGCTGCTGCTGCCACTGCTACTGCTACTACTTACTACTACTTCTACTACAACAACTACTACTACTACTACTACTACTACTACTATCACTACTACTACCACTACTACTGCTTGAATCTGATGAAAGAACTGCTCTCCGAGGAGGGGCTGCTTCAGGACTCCCTTCGAATGGTTAAGAAGCAGAAGGACAAGAGCTCGGAGAACAACAAGGCTGAGAAGGTGAGGGCGGTGGGGGGTGGGGATGGGGCCTGTCTTGGACTCTTACTGTACGTTCCATTGCTGGTCTTCCAATTGTCGCTTCCCGCAATCTCATGCCAGGTTCGTGCAGCAGGGAATGTCTGGAGGACGAGGTTGAATTCCGTGGTGAAGTTGGGCACCGAAGCTGCAATGGGCGGTTGACAGTTGAGTCTCGAGAAACCGAGTTGTGCACGCATGAGTGTTTGCCCATTTGCTGCATTGATTTGATTGCACCATGACAATGACTAAGTGACGGGGAAATCCAGCAATGCGATTCTCGTCTCCAACACGAAGACGGTGGATGACATCAGGGCCCTTCTGCAGTCCTTGGCCGCCAAGCACCGGAAGAGCCTCGGATTGCAAGTTTCAGCTGTGACTCATTGAAGTGTGAATTCACGATGAACAATTGAGGCAGCAGGGGCAAAAGATGATGGCCGTGAACGAAGACTACGACCGGCTCATCGAGAAGCTGGCCAAGGACTCCCGCTTGTGTGCGAATGTTGGTGCGAGTTCTGTCTGTGCGAGCATGGTGTCGCATCACTTGAGCAACAGCATAGACTGCAGACAATTTTGGCCTGAGCCTCCTTTTGAGTTCCCCTTAGCTCTTCCTGGGGACTTCCGTCTTGCAAGCCATGGCGGACAGCAGCAACATGGATCAGGTCGAGGAAGCCATGGCAGGCATGCTGGACCGCATCGAGTCCCTGATCCGGCAGGACGACGTCGCTCTCAGCAATGCCTGGAAGAAGCGAAAGAGGGATCTCGATGAGAGGGAGGAGGCGGTGGCTGCCCGGGAGGCCGATGTTCTCCGAAGGGAGAGGGCCGTGGCTGAGCGAGAAGGTGCCCTTCAAAGGAGCAGCCAGAAGGCGATGTGCCCGCACTGCAATGTCAACCGTTGCACGAGGGCTGGGCCGTGCTTCAATGAGAGTGGGCAGGACCTGCATCCGCACAGCTGCTTGGAGTGCCACCAGGCCAGGAGGAGAGCTGCTGGTGGCAAGGGCGGCTCTCGCGGTGGAGATCGCTGAGGATGTGGAGGCGATGCAACACCGACGCCGGATTTTGTGTATGAGGGTGAAAAAAATCCCTGAGGGTTTGTGCGAGAGCAGCAGTGTGCAGCATGGGTTGTTCGTTCAGTTGTGCTGCATGCTGTGTGTCCTGAGCTGAACATGACATGGCACTGGCATCGGTTGGCGAAGCTTTCATGAGCTTTTGTTTCATGCTCCTCGGGTGTTCCTCTCGAGACCTTTTGCACTTTTGGGTGGAGGGACCCTTTTGGTGCCATGTCGCACGGTGGTATGGAGCCCGTGGCCGGCGATACCAATGCCATCCTGGCCCACTGCTTCTCGCTGCTGTCAACCCTCATGGCACAGCAGCAGCTGCAGAATGCGGGCACGCCGGGCGGCGAGGCACAGGCATCGCCATCGCCTCATACAAAGGCGGCAGCTCCACCTCCGCCGGCTCATGATGATGAAGATGAAAAGAAGAAGGAGCCCGAGGCGAGCATGAAGTTGAAGGAGGAGCCCGGCCCGAAGGAGACGAAGACGCCTTCGGAGGCTTCAAGGCCCACGGCAGCACCGAAGCCGAAAGTGCCGCCGAAGCCAAAGCAGGACGAGACGCCGGCGAAGTCAAAGCTGGACGAGGCGCCGGCCCCGCCGAAACCGGCAGTCCGCAAAGTTGGAGTCTTCAGGCTGGACCATGGCACCCTGGAGATCTTCGGCCGCTTCTTTCCGGATGAGCCAACGAACCCTCGACCGATGCCTGGCCCCGGGAGCTGCCAAATGAGGGATGCTGCAAGTGGCTCGGCGGTTCCCAAGACTCCGCCGATGCCGCCGTCGCATGTCCTTCATGCAAGGGCCAAGGCTCGGGCCAAAGATGAGACTCCAAAGGAGGCACAGGAGGAGTCCTATGATGATGATCAAGATGCCGAGCCGCAACTTGGTGCTGATTAGTTTGCTGTTGTGTGCGGTCTTCATTCATTCATGTTTGGAGTGCATACTTCTGTAGTCTTTGCTGGTGGAGCACCCAGGCCTCTGAAAAGGCAGAAGGAAAAGGAAGCTGTTCTAGCCAGCCGGCACCGTGGCAGTGGTGGTGGTGGGGGCGGTCGCCGCAGCTCCGATGACAAGCACCATGGCCGCCCGAGGAAGTGATGTGTAAATAGTGTGGCAACGGGCCAAAGGCCGGGAATTGCTGTGCCTGGAATGGCTGGCTGTCTGCAGATCCTTGTGCGACAGAGCAAAAGGTGATGCTGCCCGAGAGCATACGGAGTTATGTCATGTCGTTTCTGAGCTCATGTGCACTGCCTCTGTTGTGTTTTGACATCGGTTGAATAAGTGTTGCTTGATTGCAGGAGAGCCAGAAGAACATGGAGGAGATGGCGGAGAAGACCCCGCAGAAGCCCTCCAAGCACCCTGACAGCAAGGCTAAGGGCGGCACCCCGAGGCGCAAACGAGGCAAATGCACCCCTTCCGTGAAGCGACAGCTGGACTTTGACACCCCCAGCACCACGAAGAAGCCCAAAAAGGCGAAGCGGGAGCCTCCGGCCACACCATGTGAGAGTGCGAAAAATGATGATTTGTCGGAAGTCGACAGTGATGATGATGATGACGATGACCTCTTCAAGGGCAAGTTTGGTAGAGTGGCTCCACACAAAGCCACCAAAGCCAAAAAGGCCAAGGCGGAGCAGGCGGAGGAGGAGAAGGGCGAGAGTGGCGACGAGGGCGACACCCCGCTCGTCAAGGAGCACAGCAAGGAGAAGCCTGATGATGATGAGAAGCTCGACAAGGAGCCCGAGGAGCAGACCGTCCCTCCCATCGATGATTTGCTTTTGGCTTTGCTCCCTGCCAGCCAGTCTAAGCTTCTCGGTTTCATTCATTCGAAACTGACAGTTGCAGCCAGCAAGAAGCTAAGCATTGAGGTTCCTTTCGATGGGTCAGAACTAAGGTGCGATGTTGCCCACTTCGCTGCGATCCTGCAGTCCGAGGACATTTTGACCCTGGACGATGCTGTGGATGCCCTCAGCGACTTGACAGGCCCCTCGGCTAATTCTTCGTGTCGTTTGTGTCCTCGCCTGCTGAGAGGCGACTGGACACGGCAGCTCGGCGAAACCGCTCGTCTGGCTGCAGACTCCCTGACGTTGAAGGGCAAACGAGCCCTGATGCAGTGGCCTCGTGTGCTGAAGGATGTAGCAGTCTTGAGCGCTTTTGTTGTTTCGTTAGCAACATACGAAGCTTTGGATTTGGCAGGAGCATGCAGCCAGAGTCGAAGCCGGGGAGTCGCAGGAGAACGACCGGGATTCCCAATCGTATGGTTCATCAAAGATGTTCTTCAGATACCGTCTCATAGATCATGACTCCCACGGGCTTTGAGCACACGGCGATGGTTGCATGATGAGTCCTGGTTTTAAATGACTTGAATGATTGCTTGCATTTGTGTTGCAGTGTGATGATACAGTTAAAGCTCAGATCATGTCATAGACCACCCTCAGGAGTGAAGTCCAGCTCAATGGGCCGCTGCCACCAAGCAAGGTTTTGGTACGATGAGTCGCAGGACTTTCGCAGAGGGTTTTGGTTAGCATGCTCTGTCAGGAAACGTGTGCTCGCAGACATTGACAGACCCAGTCTTAATGTCATGAACCACCCCACAGGACGGAACTGCAGCTCATGGACTTGAGCACGATGTGGCGAGGTTTTGGCATGAAGAGCCCCAGGCACCGGAACACGCCAGGGTATGCTTAAAAATGACATGCCTCTGCAATGTGCCTCCTCTCTTTTTGATGTGGTGGCGAAATCGCACAGCAAGCTTGACTACTTTGGTATGTCAGGGAAGCACAAACCTCCGAGCAAACTGCAGCCATGGGCGGCTTCCAGTGTCTGACTGCTTTCATGATTGAGTGACTCTCTAGTCTAGGTTCAGCAAACTTTGAGCCACGACGAGGTTTCTTTGTAGACCCAACACAGTGCAGAAATCCTTATCACTTATTTGCAATCTCAAATCCTTGAGATTCAGCAAGCACAGAGGAAGCACGCCTTTAGGCTCGCTTTGTTGACACAGCCTGCTGGTCCCATCCCCAGGCCAGGCCGCCATGCTGTTCAGCGACATACTGATGCTGGTACGTTCGTCCGTCCAATCATAACTGACGTGTAAAGTAGACATTCAGACATCATTGCTTGCAGCTTCTTGCCATTGTCATAGACGTTTTCCCTGGGTGCTTGGTACAGACAACAAACATTTATATAAGGAAAATTTACAGTAAGCGAGCCCGGCCCTGGCCGGAAACGTCGTTTCTGTTTGGATATGAGTTTGAGTCGAAATGAAGTATATACAGGATTCTTCAAACCGGGCTGGGGGGTGTGTTCCCAGGCATAAACAAAAGCTTTGCAAAGCCAGCTGTCAAAGCTACCGCAGAATCGACTGGCATCGTGACAGTAGGTTATGGGCTTGGGCTGCGAATGGAAGCCACCGCATTTCGAAACCGGAGGCGAACGGGAGATTTCTCAGAGTCTGCCAGAGAACTTTAATTGGTATTGGGCGAGTTCTCAGACTCTGCGAAAAAAGCAGAATCGGCGAATGGGAATTGTCTTCAGAGGCTGCCGACAGAGAACTATGTGGTCACTGGGCCAATTCTCAAACTCTGGGAAGGGAGTAGAATAGGCGAGTGGGAGTTTCCACAGAGTCTGCCGACAGAGAACATTATATGTCATTGGGCAAGTTCTGAAATCCGGCAAAAGAGCAAAATAAGCGAGTGCGAGATTTCTCAGAGTTTGCCGACAGAGGGCAATGTTGCCATTGGGCGAGTTCTCAGACTTTGTGAAGAGAGCACAAACTGTCAATGGGAGTTTTCGACAGAGGGCAATGTGGTCATTGGGGGAGTTCTCAGAATCTGGGAAGAGAGCAGAATCGGCGACTGGGAGTTTTCTCAGAGACTGCCGACAGACACTCATGTGGTCATTGGGCGAATTCTCAGACTCTGCGAAGACAGCAGAATCGGCGATTGGGAGTTTTCTCAGAGTCTGGCGACAGCGGGCAATGTTGTCATTGGGCGAGTTCTCAGACTCTGGGAAGAGAGCACAATCGGCGACTGGGAGTTTTCTCAGAGTCTGCCGACAGAGAACTATGTGGCCATTGTGCGAGTTCTCAGACTCTGGGAAGAGACCAAAATGGGTGAATGGGAGTTTTCTCAGAGTCTGCCGACAGAGGACTATGTGGTCATTGGGCGAGTTCTCAAACTCTGCGAAGAGAGTAGAATATGCGAGTGGGAGGCTGGCAGAGAACTATGTGGTCATTGGGCGAGTTCTCAGACTCTGCGAAGAGAGCAGAATCGGCGACTGGGAGATTTCTCAGAGGCTGCCGACAGACACTCATGTGGTCATTGGGCGAATTCTCAGACTCTGCGAAGAGAGTAGAATCGGCGAATGGGAGCTTTCTCAGAGTCTGCCGACAGAGAGCTATGTGGTCATGGGGCGAGTTCTCAGGCTCTGGGAAGATCGAGAGCACAATCGGCGACTGGGAGTTTGCTCAGAGTCTGCCGACAGAGAACTATATGGTCATTGGGCGAGTTCTCAAACTCTGCGAAGAAAGCAGAAAAAGGGTGACTGGGAGTTTTCCCAGAATCTGCCGACAGAGGACTATGTGGTCATTGGGCGAGTTCTCAGACTATGGGAAGAGAGCAGAATCGGCGACTGGGAGATTTCTCAGTGGCTGCCGACAGACACTCATGTGGTCATTGGGCGAATTCTCAGACTCCGCGAAGAGAGCAGAATCGGCGAATGGTAGTTTCCCCAGAGTCTGGCGACAGAGAGCTATGTGGTCATTGGGCGAGTTCTCAGACTCTGGGAAGAGAGCAGAATCGGCGACTGGGAGTTTTCTCAGAGTCTGGCGACAGAGAACTATGTGGTCATTGGGCGAGTTCTCAGACTCTGCGAAGAGAGCAGAATCGGCGACTGGGAGATTTCTCAGAGGCTGCCGACAGAGGGCAATGTTGTCATTGGGGGAGTTGTCAGACTCTGGGAAGAGAGCACAATCGGCGACTGGGAGTTTTCTCAGAGTCTGGCGACAGAGAACTGTGTGGTCATTGGGCGAGTTCTCAGACTCTGGGAAGAGAGCACAATCGGCGACTGGGAGTTTTCTCAGAGTCTGCCGAGAAAGAACTATGTGGTCATTGGGCCAATTCTCAAACTCTGGGAAGAGAGCACAATCGGCGACTGGGAGTTTGCTCAGAGTCTGCCGACAGAGAACTATATGGTCATTGGGCGAGTTCTCAAACTCTGGGAAGAGAGCAGAAAATGGGTGACTGGGAGTTTTCCCAGAATCTGCCGACAGAGGGCAATGTTGCTATTGGGGGAGTTCTCAGACTCTGTGAAGACAGCAGAATCGGCGAATGGGAGCTTTCTCAGAGTCTGCCGACAGAGGGCAATGCTGTCATTGGGGGAGTTCTCAGACTCTGGGAAGAGAGCACAATCGGCGACTGGGAGTTTTCTCAGAGTCTGCCGACAGAGAACAATGTGGTCATTGGGCGAGTTCTCAGATTCTCAGACTCTGGGAAGAGAGCACAATCGGCGACTGGGCGATTTCTCAGAGGCTGCCGGCAGACACTCATGTTGTCATTGGGCGAATTCTCAGACTCTGGGAAGAGACTAGAATAGGCGAGTGGGAGTTTTCTCAGGGTCTGCCAACACGAGGCAATGTTGTCATTAGAAGAAATCTCAGACTCTGGGAAGAGAGCACAATCGGCGACTGGGAGTTTTCTGAGAGTCTGGCGGCAGACACTCATGTGGTCATTGGGCGAATTCTCAGACTCTGCGAAGACAGCAGAATCGGCGACTGGGAGTTTTCTCAGAGTCTGCCGACAGAGAACTATGTGGTCATTGGGCGAGTTCTCAGACTCTGGGAAGAGAGCAGAATCGGCGAATCGGAGTTTTCTCAGAGTCTGGCGACAGAGAACTGTGTGGTCATTGGGCGAGTTCTCAGACTCTGGGAAGAGAGCACAATCGGCGACTGGGAGTATTCTCAGAGTCTGCCAACAGAGAACGATGTGGTCATTGGGCGAATTCTCAGACTCTGCGAAGAGAGTAGAATCGGCGAATGGGAGTTTTCTCAGAGTCTGCCGACAGAGGGCAATGCTGTCATTGGGCGAGTTCTCAGGCTCTGGGAAGAGAGCACAATCGGCGACTGGGAGTTTGCTCAGAGTCTGCCGACAGAGGACTATGTGGTCATTGGGCGAATTCTCAGACTCTGCGAAGAGAGCCGAATCGGCGAATGGAAGTTCGGAGTTGTCTCAGAGTCTGCCGACAGCGAACTATGTGGTCATTGAGCGAGTTCTTAGACTCTGTGAAGAGAGCACAATCGGTGATTGGGAGTTTTCTCAGAGTCTGCCGACAGAGGGCAATGTTGTCATTGGGGGAGTTGTCAGACTCTGTGAAGACAGCACAATCGGCGAATGGGAGTTTTCTCAGAGTTGGCGACAGAGAACTGTGTGGTCATTGGGCGAGTTCTCAGACTCTGGGAAGAGAGCAGAATCGGCGAATCGGAGTTTTCTCAGAGTCTGGCGACAGAGAACTGTGTGGTCATTGGGCGAGTTCTCAGACTCTGGGAAGAGAGCAGAATCGGCGAATCGGAGTTTTCTCAGAGTCTGGCGACAGAGAACTGTGTGGTCATTGGGCGAGTTCTCAGACTCTGGGAAGAGAGCACAATCGGCGACTGGGAGTATTCTCAGAGTCTGCCAACAGAGAACGATGTGGTCATTGGGCGAATTCTCAGACTCTGCGAAGAGAGTAGAATCGGCGAATGGGAGTTTTCTCAGAGTCTGCCGACAGAGGGCAATGCTGTCATTGGGCGAGTTCTCAGGCTCTGGGAAGAGAGCACAATCGGCGACTGGGAGTTTGCTCAGAGTCTGCCAACAGAGGACTATGTTGTCTTTGGGCTATGTTGTCTTTGGGCGAGTACTCTGGGAAGATAGCACAATCGGCGACTTCACCAGGAATGGCACTGGCTTGTGCCAGGAGTATACTGGCTCGAACCAGGAGTAGCACTGGCTAGTACCAGGAGTAGTACTGGCTAGTACAGGAGTAGTACTGGCTAGTGCCAGGAGTAGTACTGGCTAGTACAGGAGTAGTACTGGCTAGTACTAGCAGTAGTACTGGGCTTGTACCAGGAGTAGTACTGGCTAGTACCAACAGTAGTACTGGTTAGTACCAGGAGTAGTACTGGCTAGTACCAGGAGTAGTACTGGCTGGTACCAGGAGTAGTACTGGCTAGTACCAGGAGTAGTACTGGCTAGTACCAGGAGTAGTACTGGCTAGTACCAACAGTAGTACTGGTTAGTACCAGGAGTAGTACTGGCTAGTACCAACAGTAGTACTGGGCTAGTACCAGGAGTAGTACTGGCTAGTACCAGGAGTAGTACTGGCTGGTACCAGGAGTAGTACTGGCTAGTACCAGGAGTAGTACTGGGCTAGTACCAGGAGTAGTACTGGCTAGTACCAGGAGTAGTACTGGCTAGTACCAGGAGTAGTACTGGTTAGTACCAACAGTAGTACTGGGCTAGTACCAACAGTAGTACTGGTTAGTACCAGGAGTAGTACTGGCTAGTACCAGGAGTAGTACTGGGCTAGTACCAGGAGTAGTACTGGCTAGTACCAGGAGTAGTACTGGGCTAGTACCGGCAATATCTTCCTTGCCCAATCGATCATTTGTAAAGAGGAAGGCTGGGGCGGCGGCCGATGTGCAATTGACCGTGCTGGATGGTTGGACCGGTGTGCGAGTGCCGCTGTGCGTGCTGGATGGGCCGGCACGTGCACGCAACGTGCCGGCAGCACACCCACTCATCCAGCACGATTACGCGCCAAACTGCCTAAACTCTGAATTATTGAGAAGCCCCAGGGAAAACGTGCGATTAACGCGTGCTGGATGGAATTCGTTCTCGTCTTTTCAACGTGCTGGATGGGCAGGTGAGCTGCGGGCACGTGCACGCACGGTGCCGGCTGTTGCCTGCTCATCCACACAGCCCGATCCATCCAGAACTGTTAAGTGCAGCCCGAACCTTCCACCCGAATCATCCAGCACTGTTACGTGCAGGTGGCATGGAGACATGGCTGAAAGCTCGCATAGATGACGCGAGGAGGCGGGCGGCCTTAACCGTGCTGGATGGCTTAACCGTGCTGGATGGATACCGGTCTATAGACTTGCCAGATACCACGCACAAAGTATAGCATTTGAAGAGCAGCTGCGGTAGACAAAGCTCTGTAGTTCCGACCCATTTTTTGTCTTGCAGGCTCGAAGACCCAGAGGAGAAGCAGCTCTTCCTCAGCCGCTTCCTGCTTAAGATCGAGATCTTGGACCGCAAGATCCGACAGGGCGAGACGGCAGAGTCTGATGCTCTAGCTTTGTTGCCTGGCCCGGACTGGGAGGCTTGGACTTTCGTTGCACCTCAATCAATAGTCCAGCAGTCATACTATTGCATGAGAGCTTCGCAACACCCATGCCTCTGGAGGCCGTGGTTGCAGCAAACCGTGCAGATGCTACGGCTGCTGGACTAGTGCTCCGGCCCGTGGTGTTCCCGCCGGCTGCACAGATGGTCCCCGACTCTCCAAACAGGGATGACGCTGAAGCTTCCAGTCCGCCTGAGACGGAGACGGAGAAAAAAGCGGTGGTGCTTTCAAGCTACACCCCGGCCACCACGCTCTTCCTGCAGACCAAAGGTAAACGTGCAGGTGTGCTTTGTGTTCACCGTGCTACTTGGATCAAAGTCTAGACATACATTTGGATGAGTGCTTGTCACTGCCTGCAATGTTCGGCAATGACATGATGTGTCGCCGCCTCTGCAGGTGGAAGGCACAAGTGTGGAAGGCTACGAGCATTTGTTCCGCATCGCGGAGGTGTGGCCTTTGCTGTCCCGCAAACAGCAGTTCACAAACTGGTTCACGAAGTTGCTCCTTGGTAGCTTAGACGATGAAATTACTCCTTGCACGAGAACGCATGCTCCCTCGACCCTCGATGATTTGTGCCGGCGACCCAAGGAAAGAGACGATGATGGCCAGGCTTTCTCGGAAGTGGTCCGTTGACTGCGACCTCCACATCCCCAGAAAGTTGGGGTACAAAGGTAAGCAGCTCTCAGCAGGTGCAGGGAAGCTGCGGCTGTCTTTCGATGGGGTCACGCTGCCGGGCCTCTACTTCATGGCTACCCAGTTGCAGTGGTCACGTGCCTTTGCATTGAATTGACTCCGATCCGATGACTGATGATAGAAGCATTAACAGAACTCAGGTTGCCTCAGCTCTCCAGGTCAAGGGCTGCAAGAAGACTTTGAAGGACGGCTGCCTATCCGGCTTCGATCTTCTGATCAGTACCTGCTGCAAGCCCGATGAGAGCTTCGAGCTGCTACCAAATGAGCCTGACTGCACCAGGGAAGCATGATCAGTCCGTCTGTTGCCAGAGTAAGTTGTATTTTGCAATTTGCTCCTGAGCGAGGCACTTTGCGATGTCTTGCTTTCGACTTGGATTTGGCGGCATGGGAGAGATGCTTGAAATTCCTCGGCATCCAATCTAGGTCGCTCGGACTCGTTTTGCCTGTTGATTTTGCAGTCTTTGCCACGCTCAGATTCCTTGCAGGTGGGAGAGGTGCTCCATGCTCTCGCATGCTCAGCAGAAACTGCAAGCAGGCCTTGCATAACCCAAAATACTTTTTCCACGAACAACAGTCCCCAGGTGTGCCACTGTCGGCTGCTTCGTGGTTCCTGATGAGATTGCCTTTCGAAGACGTTGTGTGCGAGGCCAGCGATCGGGATGGTTCTGCTTCAGCCGTGTTGTTGCTTCCAAGATTTTTCCACTCATGCCTTTATGCCTTGCTGCCAGGGCACAGTCAAGGTGTCCAGACTTCAACGAAGACTGCTTCACTTGCTCTCCCAGTCTGGCGAGAATCACTTGGGCAATAGCCTCCAGACAATGATCCCGAAGCCATCGGCGAGAGATGAGTTCCACCCGGCACGTGTGCGGCTGGTTTGAAGCTATCAATTCAGTAGTCGGTTGAAGTTGTGCTCTGATGGATGAAGACTTCGGACCAAGTGAAGTGGGATTTCATTTGCGGTCATCTAAGGGATGGCAGAAAGGTGAAACGGGAGGCCAAGGTCAAGCACGCCATGGCCATGGAACGTTTCCTTGCTCGTGCCTCCGGCTTCGTGAACAAAACCGATGCGACGCTCGATGAGCTGGACTTGGGATGGCTGGCCCCCTCGCACTCACACAGGCCGGACATAAGCTGCAACACACATGGTCAGGTTAGTGTATTTGTCTTATGGAGTGCCGAAGCTTAGGCTCGCATCCGACTTGGCTTTCAGATATCTGCGATTGGCCGGCACCAGCATAACGAAGGCTCCGGAGAGTAGTTGTTTCGGTTGCTGCCGTGAATGTATGTGCCAGTGTCTCACGCTTTTGGTCGCTCGCTCTCTCTCTCTCTCTCTCTCTCTGTCTCTCTGTCTCTCTCTCTCTCTCTCTCTCTCTCTCTCTCTCTGTCTCTCTCTCTCTCTCTCTGTCTCTCTCTCTCTCTCTCTCTCTCTCCCCTCTCTCCCTCTGTCTGTCCCTATCACTCTGGTTTAGTCAGGACTCTGCACAAATATCGCCGGCTACTGTTGCTTGCTGGCCCTGCTGAATCTTTGGATACAAGCTTCATTCACTCCGAAACAAATTTTCCGACTTGCTGCCGAGGGCAAAATGTGTGTCATGTTCACTCACTTCTCTCTGTCTCCTCCTGCTCCGATTTCGTCACTCGAAGTGTCGCTGATGCTGATTCACGGCCTATGAGACGTACTTTTTTGAAATTTTCAGTCGCTGACTAATTATATCATGCTATTTCGATCGCATCATCTCTGGCTCTGTGTCTTTTTCACAAAGCAGTGAGCCCGTATCTGGTACACCTCATATTCGCTATTCGCTGGGCACCAGACCTTAAATTTGCATGCTTTCTCAGAAGCACCGGGCAGGAGCTGAACCAGCAGACGTACCGCAGCCTCAGCTTCCTGTGCGACGCTTCGCCGAAAGCCTTTAAGGAGGAGACTCGGTTGAGTTACTGACTTGTTTCATGACATGATGAGCAACCATCCAAGTTTGCTTCGAGAGTATCTGCGAAACCGAGTTGTGGTGTCCCATCGTCGCAACAAGCGACCTGGCTGTGCCGTGGGTGGTCCAGCGCCTGAGCGACCTCCTGGCCACAACCGCCGAGACGAGCTCGAAGCTCGAAGCAGCACAGGAGCTTGCAGATGGCCTGGCCGGCAAAATGGTTGATGACAGCCGTGCCCGAGCGAAGCAGCTTCTCGGTAAAACCAAGCATGTACGTGGATTTTGCACAGGGCGAAGCACCTGCAACAACTGAGGCCAAAGAGCCTCTCCAGAATACAGCAGGCACGCTTGGCGACTCGTGAGCAAGTTCAGGCCGTGCTCCATTCGTTGGAGCTGCTGGACATTGAGCTGAAGCCGGGCAAAGTTGGGTACCCAAGTGCCGACCCGAAAGAAGGCATTCAGCGACGGTATCATGATGGCAAGCCCTATATGTATGATGTGAACAAGGGCGATGGTGTATGGCTGAGCCTGGATGATGATGATAGAGTCCGCATCATTTTGAACCCTGATGAAGGGTCGGCGCTTTTCGCCGGTTTTCAGTTCCTGGCGAATCTGCAGTTGCCTGTGGCTTTCCGACGGGACGAACTGCACCTGGGTCGCCGTAGTCAGTGTCCAACCATGATGGGTGAAGACTGTGCAAGAATGATCGTGAAGATGGGGTGTAGTTGGGCTCGGAAGTTGGCATTCCACTTGCAGGCACAAGCTGAGCACTCACTTTCGTCGAGTGTTCAATGCCTCTGCTGGTCTGAAGCGAGCCTGGGATGCCATTTATTTGACAGACAGGGCTTGGGTAGTGAATACGAGGAGTTGCTTTTTGATCCTAGGGTATGTGCATAACTGCGGCTATATGCATCTACCGACATACATGTGTGTATGTCCACGCATGTGTTTTTGTATGTTAACATATCTACAGCTGCACTTGTTGTGCACGTCCAATTAATTATGTTTAAAACCATAATGTCAGTGTGGTGTTGAAATATCATGACTTTTCTTCTTAACATGCCATGTATGTAGAGATGCATGCACAATGTACATCTGGAGTGGATTTCTGGCAATCCTGCAAGCAGGCACTCATGCCTGGATCGATGGATAGATGTTCGTGTGTATGTATGTCTGTTTGGCTCGCTAGTGCTCATTGATTGAGACAGACGAGGAATGTTTGGTCTGACATCCTGGCTGATGCGGGCTCGGAAAGCTCCCTGGGCAACGAACAAGATAGGATCCACGTGGCAACAGGCACTACGGCGGTACGTGGAAATCGTGCCCGGTCAGCAACACATGGCCAGTTAGTAAGAGAGCAGCCAGTCGACAACAGCTGTTGATTGATTGAAGTCATGCCTGCTGACTGGCTTATTTTTTAAAGGCCTCGCCAGATGACACTTTGCAGCAGCTCTTTGGACCCGGGTTGTTGCAGGAGAGACTCAGCGGCACCGACTCCTGTTGCATTCTCCACTTGTGTTGCAAATTGAGCTAAGGAACGGGTTCTCCCCGTCGGGAGATGAGCGCCTGGACTTCGACCGGACAGTTCAGATCTTGCAGTCGCTGTCTGGGAAGCTCGCAGCAAATAAAGTGCATGTCGTGGGGCCGGCAATGGAATGATAGCACACCCGTACTTGTTTTCTGTTGTTAAGAGATGAAGCCCAGGAGAGTGCTCAGCAAGTTCTCTCAGGGCCGTTGGCTCTCGTGGGGGTTTTCGGCCCAGTCTTTCACGAGAAAGTACACGTGCTTTTTGGGTTCTGCTGCTGCGACCTACTCACCGACCCCCCGCCATACATCACCGCAGTGCCACTGGCCTGCAGCTTCGGGGGCCACTGCACAAGCCACTTGCCACGCAGGTCGCAGGGGTCCTGCAGTGACTGCGACAGCAGGGTCAATCGCAACAGGGACGTTGCATTGGCCGGTGGCATTGGGGCCGACACAGGTGAGTTGGCCAGGGGCCCTGTGGAAACACACCTGAGAGAGTCCCGCAGATGGCAGATGCACGCCCTCGAGGCATGGCGGTTCCACCCTGGCCGAGTGGAGGTGAGACTACTACACTGGTGTTTGCAAAGACCACGGGGAAGGCCACCCAGCACACAAAACCCGACCCGCCCGTGCTACGACGACTACTGCGACTACGACGACTAGTAGTAGTGCGAGTTCCAGTACTATTACTACTCATACTCCTACCAGGACGACGACTACTACTACTGCTATCATTGGTGTAGCGAAATCGAATCATCAAAGATGACTAGTATTGCTCCCCATTGAGGAAAGAAACATGAGCAAGTTGTTCGCCCTCCACGAGCACACGCTTTGGGTGCATGGGAACGACTACGAGAGTCGAATTTGGGTCTTGGTCCGAGACTCGATGGGGACATCGGCCCTTGGCCGACTGCACCTCTGCCACGACACAGAGGCCGATGCTGCAGGGGCAGCTCAGCTTCAGTCTGAGTTCTTGGGCATTTCGCAGGATGTCATGAACATGTATGATGTTTCGCGACGGTTCTTGCTATGCACAGATACACAAACCCAAAACTAGCCTTGAGGGCCTTACGGCAAGTTAGCCAGACTTTATTTGTCCTGAAATTTGTGATGTAACCGTTTGGTAGAAAGCATTAGACACATCGATCGTCGTGGTTCATGATTCATAAGGTTTCACTTAACGTGCCTCATTCTTCCTCACGTTGGCTCGTTGACATGATGGTGTCTTCGGACACATGGCTTATTTATTGCAAATCGTTAGCAAGGAGTCAAAGCCGCTCCTGAGCTACGCCGGTCAGTCAAGGCTTTATTTCGATACATCATTCATATTGGTCAACCTTGCATGAGGACCCCAGACCGGCGGTCGTCTCACGCAACTCATGTGGAAGGTGCCAGTCATTGTCCTCCCAAGTCAATCACTGTTGGGTCTCATGTTGTTTCATCATTGACATCACTGTCCGGTCATTTTCGGCTCATCTCCATTGTCATTGCTCATCGATGTTCATCGTCATTTTTGTTCATTCGTTAGTTCATATCATTTCATTTCATGCTCGATCATTTCATTTCATGCTCGATCATGTCATTTCATTCTCGAGCATGTCATTTCATGCTCGGTCATGTCATTTCATGCTCAATCTCATTGGATACAGCTTTCATAGTCATGCTGTTTGTGTGCCTCCTCGTTCTGATATTGCGGCAGCTAGCCGAGAGCAGGCACTTGAAGTCCTTCGGCTTTCATTCATGTGCCACACACACACAACACACCACACACTGGACAGAGTCCATCGTCCCGTTCCAGAGCGGGAGCAAACCGCCGGTGTGGCCAAGTACCGGGGGCACTATTTTACATACAGCCAGACTAGGAACATGACCAGGCTGCGGCTGAACGTAATGTAGGTGGAACGGAGCAGGAGGCCGATCATTTTATTTTGGGCAAGCTAAGGTCTTGACGGTTTCGCAGAGGCGCCCTCCGGTGCAAGAGGATCTTATCCGAGATCATTTCATGGCGCTTTTGGCAGTGATTTTCGAGATGAGCATGTACGTCCTCTACCTCCGCTCCAGCCCCGCTCGCTTTGCAGCTTTGCTCGTCGACCCAAAGGACGATCTTCAAAAGGCTCAGCTGCAAGATGAGATCATGAAAAGCATCAAGAAGGAGTGGAAAACGATCGTAGAGATGGAGAACAAGGAGGGCTCCAACCGGCTACTTCAGCAAAGGTGCTGTTTCACGCGATGGGAGTGCTACAGGGAGCCAATGGCATGTTTGGAGTTGGAAGGATGGTCCATGACGGAGAAGGCCAAGGCTGTGCTGCTGAGCTGGCACCCAGGCCTGGCTTTCAGTGCGAATGTGGAGCAGGTTTTTGCTGCAGTTGAGGACAGCTGCAAACGTGGAGTGAAGAATCTCAAGGCAAGCATGAGCAACTTGCAATGCCTTTCCATCCGGGCTGTGGAGCAGAAGGTGGCTGCGAACGAGAAGCAACAGGAGGCAGGCAAGACAGACCGGCCTCGGGCCGTGAAGCTGGGTGTGGAGGACTTCGAGGGCAGCGAGGTCCGTGCCCTGAAAGCCTCGGTTTGGAAACCGACCTCCTTCTCAGGAAGAATCTTGGTTTCATGATTGCTTCGGCGAATGAAGGGTCCTCAGTGAATCATTGATTGATGGAAGCAGTGGACGAATGAGTTGATGTCTGAAGAGAACAAAGCGGCTATCTTTCTGTAATATTCTGAATCATTCACTAATCATTTCACTTCTACATTTATCGTTGTGTCATACATACATGTCATTGCTACGAACAGCCTAAGAGAATTAAGGCTATCATAACCCAGGCAGCCACTTCAACCTGGAGAACATCCTGAAAGGCTGCCAGTCTACCTCCTCGTATCACCACAACAAGGTGGAGTTGAATTGGCTCAAGGGCCTGCTTCTTTCGGCAAAGATTCTCGGCTGTCTGAAGTTGTATTGCATTTGAGAAGTAGCCAAACACAACAGGATCAACAGCCTATGCCGCTGAGGTCGGGCCTGGATCCTGCAGAGTCAAGCTCGAGATTTTGGATTCCGGGCTTGTGCCAGCCCGGAATGCTGCTGCGACTTGCGAGCAAGTTCTACGTTGTCTTGGGATCGACCCCGGCAGTCCTGTATGCTGCTAGACTCGCATATTTTTTTAACATGTTTTGCCAGCCGCTTATTTGGCATCACGTAAAAGATTTTTGCGGAGGCCCTCCAGATGGATGAGATTGGCATGATCTTCAAGGGCAGCCTTCCTGCCTATGAGGTGGACGAGACCAAGGTGAAGCAAGGCGACAGCAGAATGCAGGACTGCCTTGCAGAGCAAGAGCAGGTGAAAGCTCTTGCTTTCCGGCTTGAGAAGTACCTTTGCAGAATGATGGCACCTGTTTCTAGAAGAAATACCCCGGGGCAGTATACCCAAAGAAGCACAGCTTCCTGTTGTTTATGCTATTGCATTTCCCTGTTTCACCATTGAGGCCGATGGTCAAGGAGCTGCTGCTGCAGACGGAAGATGCCTCATGACCGAGCCATAGTCTGCCTGGTCAGGAGTTGTTAAGGCCAATCAATGCCCCTACTTTTCTCCCACGTAGCAGATAGCGATGCAATCAATCTGCTGACGAGGTTGAAGTTTTCAGCTACACGATCCATTTCGTCGGCCCTCGCCTCTGCGACAAACTTGGATGTGCTGCTGTGCTTCGGAGATCCGCATCCGGGCAGACGCTGCTTGTCTGGATGATTCGCAGCAAGGACATCGTCAAGCTGACTTCGGAGACTTTGTCTCAATGGGCTGCCGAATATGCGCTGCAGCTTCGACGAAACAGCACCAAAAGTGCTAAGATCAGAGCACTGTGCCAGCTCCCAGCTGTCGCCGCAGCTTGCACACCGGCCGAGCTCAAGGCTTTGGATGACTTGTTGAATGAGATAGATGAAAAGCGCCGGAAGCGCACAAAGGCCGGCGAGGCCGAACACCAGGAGGACGATGAGGCTCGGAAGGCAATCAAACTTAGACTCATTCTTGCCATTCATCTGTTGTCTGCTCCAGGCAGATCTTCTGGAAGAGGAGGAAGATGAGACAATGGCAGCCGCCAGACAGCTGCTGGAGCAAGTGCAGAGGCAGGAGGACGAGGACCCGGGCCTATGCAGTCATGCTTCATGGTGCCCGTCATTTCCTATCCAGTAGATCAAAGGGACCAACTGAGTCGATGATTGACTCACGTTGTCATGCATTTCTGTGTAAGATCCCGAGAACAACAGCAAGGAGGAAGACGATGGTGCCGCTGCTGAAGACGGGAATGATGATGCAGCAATGGCAGAGGCTCCAGCGGCAGAAGCTCCAGCTGCAGAAGCTCCGGCGGCAGAAGCTCCAGCGGCAGCTCCAGCGGCAGAAGCTCCGGCAGAGGCAGATGATGAGAGAAAGCGAGCTTCGAGGCGGCTGCTGAGCACTTGCAAAGCCGTGCCCGACTTCCTGACGGCGAAGTTCAAGATGAGAGATGATGTGGTCATCACACACGTGGAGCATCGGTCTACGGTTTTGCCCCACTTCCAAGTTCGCCTTCCAGGCGACGAGAAGTACGAAGGAAAGCGGCACGTCTGCAGACATCGCCGTTATTATTGGTTCAGTATAATAAATAAATGCACATTCCATCAGATTCTGTAGGAGTCAGGGAGAGTGTAGAACAACAATGGCAAATGAGGCACAGTTGCAGTGCAAGCTACAATCCCGCCATCGACAAGGAGCAGCTAGATGAGAGGATAGACAAGGCGTCTTTGTTATCGGCCAAAAAACGGTCGATGATGCAAGCATATTACATATGCTACAGGTTTCAAGCCGAGTCCGAGAAAAACAAGCGGCGGCGGCTGCACTGACGAGCTGGCGAGGCGAACGACAAAAAGCGGTCGCCCGTTTTCTCATGATGAATCGCTCACGTCATCCTGCCATTCATATTATAAGATTCCTAAACACCCTGTGTCAACCAAGCTCATACTCAGGGGTTCATCCAGAACGATGAAATGTAGGAGAACGGAAATCCATCCAGAATGCGAAGGGCCGGCTATGAAACAAGGCTTCTACTTACAACGGAACCCTCGAAACACTAAACCCTAAACCCCTAAACCCCAAAGGAACCCTCAACGCTATAGCCCACGCCTGTCCTGGACCGGTAATTATATCCCAAACCCCGAAAGCCTAAAGCCTTCAAAGCAACCCTATGATAGATCCCTCGTACCCTTTAAAGGAACCCTAAACCCCATAGCCTCTCCTGGACCAAGTAGCTGCAAAGATCCGGCGTCTTCCGCAAGGGGGGCCTCCACACCGGCCTCCCCATGAGCATACCTAGGATTTTTGGGGGTTCATAAGGGTTTAAGGGCTTAGGGTTCAGGGTTTCGGGGTTTAGGCTTTAGGGTTCAGGGTTTACGGGTTTAGGGTTTGTTTAAGGTTCGGGGTTTAGGGGTTGGGGATTATACGGCTTATAGGCCACGGACGGTTTAAGGTTCTAGGGCTCAGAGTTTACCTAGAACCCACACTCCCCTCTCATACACCCTGAATACCCACTATTAAGGACCATAAGGGCTCTATTAAAGCGCCATTCATAAGTATTTCGGCCCCTACACCATAAGCCCCTAGTACAAATCCCCTATAGACCATGAAACCCTAAACCCTACACCTAAAGGACCCCTTAAAGCCCCCGGGCATTTTCGAAGCAGAACCGGCCCTGCCATTAGGGCTTCTGGTGTTTTTAGGTTTGGGGGAGTCGGGGGTTCGGCGTTGAGGGCTTGGGCTTTACGCGGCTTTATGGGTTTTGGGTTTAGGTTTAGGGATTAACAGTGTTCAGGCTTAAGGGCTTCGCATGGTTTAAAGTTTAGGGATTGGGGGCTTTAGGTATAATGGGATGAGACTTGACATTGAACCCGCGTCCGTAATATTGATATCCCAATTATAACGATTATGAGCCTTCTTATATGCTGGCAAAGGGCTTACGTGTCAGGGGTCTACATTACCACAAGTTCAAGACGTGTGCAAAGGGAACAATGCGAGAACCATCGCAGGTGGAATCTAAATCTAGGCTTCAAACGGTTACAAGATCGTGGGGCCTGGAGTTGATGCGGATCTGAAGTGTGCGCTCTAAACTGGGATCTATGAACACCCGAAGAAGCTTTACCATCGTCGCGCAAGCAGCCTCAACTACAAATCACCTCCAGTGTAAGCCACCTAAATCCTGGTCCGATTAGGGATTCATATCATAACTTATGGTGTGTGGGATTTGCAGTTTAAGCTTCAGGCTTGTCGAGCTAGCAACCCTGCAAAATGCCGACCCTAAACACTAAACTCTTAAACTGTGAACCAGCATTTCCGGGGGGCTTCGGGCGTAATCACTGAAACTAGGACCGATAGACGCGCATGAACCTCCAGTCTCACCCACCCCCGCCACTGAGAGACGCCAACACCCCCTGCTTAGTACCTGCTTTTAGGGTTTAGGGTTGGGGTTCAGGGTTTAGGGTTTAGGGCTTATGGCCTACAACCCACAAAAGATACCTACTTTCTGTTTTGGGGATCGGCAGGGCAACACTATTCCAAGGCACCAACATGTCGAGCCCTGCTTGCAGAAACCCTCCTTGTCAAAGCGGCACCTCGCTGGAAGCCAGCGGGAACTACTGCACCCTCCCGAAACTCTAAGCACTAAACCGTGGCCCTAAACACTGAAGCTTAACCCCTACTTGGAGGGTCGGGGGACTTAGTAACTGGTTAATTAATTCAGGGACTTAGAAGTACCATAACCCCAATTAGGGCCCCCTTTTAGGGTACTTATAAGTCTACTTACTACCTACTTACTAAGTCCCCCGACCCTCCAAGTAGACTCTACACTCGAACCACGATCTCAAGCCCGAACCCCGAGCTCCTAAACGTTGGAGGAAACTTTACCACGGCAGGCGACTCACAATCAGGGGACTCCTAAATAGGGCTTATAGAGTTCGTTCTATGGCACGTTTGTAATAACAAGTCAGAAAGCTTCTCCTACGGCTATAGGCAACTATAGTTATACATACTTCTGTTCGTCTAAACCCTAAACCGTAAAACCCCCAATCAAGTATGGGTTTGCTTCTTGCATTCAAGGGCCTGGGTCTGGAAAAGTGAGGATAAACACATACCCTAAGGGTCCATGTACTCATATAGTATAACATTGACCTTAATGTAGCCCTATATAGGTACATTGGGGCCCATGTATCTCTATATGGGTACATGGACCCTTAGGGATATGTACACACGTGTATACGTATGAACGTAAATCTGTGTACGTGTATTTCTTCTGTTGTTTACATCTCACATCTGTATCTATATCTATAATTGCTTCTGCATCTATACTTGTATTTAAAGAGCTTCAATCCACACTTATTACAAGGTGAATACTCGGACAGGATTTTGGCTAGGTTCGTGGTTTGGAGTTCAAGCTTTCGAAACTAACAATGTTTGGAGGTTGAGGTGCGGATTTACGGCTCAGCGCTTTATACAAAGGGGTATATAAAGCCTCAAGGCAGGGTAGCTTGTGTCACTAGTTGAATGGAGCCTCTGGAAGTGCTGCTAAGCTCCCGTGAGGCGTGGGTGGAGTCCCGAACATGAAGAGGTCATGCAAGTTCGACCAGCAGAAAAGACACTTTGGAAGTCCTTCATCGAGAAAATTCTGCAACTTAAACCCTGCACGCGAACACGCTAATCCTATGTATACATACGGCCTACTCCTCAACCAATACTACAATTAGACCTTGCATCAAATCGACGAAAGACACTCCTCTTGTTGATCGAAGGCTCTGCCTCAAACCGGGTCCCTAGACCCAATTAAAGAACCACTAGACCCTGCGTAGAACCCGTATAGGTATAGGGGGCCATTGTTCAATAGTACCAGCTTGCACACAAGTTCTGTCCGTGTTTCCTTGAGAGGGCTACGTCTTCAGGACACAAAAGCACTCCTCATAAAAATCTTGGAAAAGAGACGACAGTAAAGTCTGGTGGGGCGTAACACCCTCCCAAATCCACAAAACAAAATTAGTCTCGGAAGGTGGAGGTTGAAACTTCGATGACAGCAAGCCCGGAGGGTGCACCCCTAATCCCAAGCTCAAACCCATACGGTAACCTCAGTGCCCTCCACCAAAAGCCAGGGCTATTGCCGGAGTCTTTTGCACGCTTCCCGCTGCTCCTCCTCACCTTATCGAACACATCGCAGGGATCTTACAGGCTTCGGAGCTTTAGGGTTTCTGTGTATAGCAAGGGTTCTATATGGAGCACTATATTTATTGTAAGGGAAATTCACGAGTGTTCGAAATCGATATGCAGTATGAGGAGTTTTGGTGTTTATGAACTGTCCACTGAAGAAAGTCAGGGCTCTGTATAAAAGAGGCTTCCGAAAAGGTGGTAATACTCCTCATAATAGTCAGTCCCTACTTGGAGGTTCATAGGAAGTTATAAGTGGGTTATAAGTAGGGCAACTATACTTATAACCCATATTCAGGGACTTATAACCCTACTTATAACTACCCATGAAGCTCCAAGTATGCACCTGTACTGTGATCTAACCCCGGCCCCCAATGTCTCGAGGGAGGAGACCCGGAACCTAAGCTGAAGGTGTGTGATAAAGCCTTGAGGGTGAAGGGCTCATGTGGGAGTTTCCGAAAATTAGGGGTACCGTATTTCCTACTATTTAGGGTACTAGATTAGGGTCCCCTAATTTCGGAAACTCCCATGTGGGGTTAGGGGCTGATACTGTTTCGGGTGTCGGGTTTGAGAGAGTGGCGCCCGGCAAGTACTGCAACATCGAGCTTTGCAAAGGAACTGGCGGCACCTCTACCCCTATAAACCCCAAACCCCAAGGCTTAGGGCTTATGCAATAAGCATTGTTTTCGAAATCCTGAAGGACAACCCATGCTCTGAAGATTACAGCAATGTGTAGCTTTGTACAGGAGGGAAGGTTGCTTGCTCAAGAGGGCCACACCATGCATGCACGCAAGATCTCTGCTTATGCAAAACAACTGCAGGCTTTCATGCTCCACGGAAATGTGCTGAGGTTCAAGGGTCCTGTATTGTGGGTTTCCATGTGCGTTTGCTCGTGGCTCCCTTTGGTACACCCACCCGAGAAGTCAGAGACAGAGACAGCTTCCAATGATTGAATGCTTTGGGTGTCGGGGTTGGTGGCACTTTCTCTACACCCTAAACGCTACACCCTAAACCCTTTCTTCATCATGGACAAACACTTTCTCTTCCGTAATGATGGGGAGCTGTGCCGCAAATTAGTTCGCACCCATTGAGCAGCTATGGTTGCTTGGAGGTTCATGGGCAGTTGTAAGTTGGGTTATATGTCCCCTAACATGAGTTAACATTATGGTTAATTACCCTACTTATAACCTCACTTGTAACTATCCATGAACCTCCAAGTACAGGTTAAGGGAGCAGGAATTGCGGGGATTGGAGTTTAAGGTTTTGGGGGTTTGGGTGAGAGTTGCGAGGACTAAGTGACTAAGCGCACAGTCAAGCCGCCGTGGGCGAAGGCGCAGCCTAACAAGCGCTGGCACTTGCCACGCCTCGGTCTCATTTGAACAATCCTCAAGGGTAGCGGTCTTGTTGGTAGTTCGTTTTACTAAACCCTAAGCCGCAATGACTCTACACTGCCAACTACCTAGCGCTCTTAAGAATCTCCTAGGTTCAGGGGAGAGGGCCGGGCACCTCCAGGTAAGGACTCTGAGCAAAAAGCCGTGAGGGCTCGACAGCCTTAGTTAATGAAGCGCCTCTGTTTGTGTACACCGGGCAGGTAGGCGACTATTTAGTGAAGGGCGTGAGGAGTTCCTTCACGGTTTCCAGCTGCATGAAACTTCCTAGACCCCCGAACTCCGCTCCAGTACACCCTAAATACACACGATTAAGGACCATAAGGGCTTTATTTAAGGGTCCTGGCTTATGTCAAAAAGACTTCGTCAGGGCTGCAGCTCTGCTTTGAAACTCGCCTACTTGGAGGGTCGTAAGTAGGTAGTAAGTAGACGTATAAGTACCCTAAAAGGGACCCTAGTTGGGGTTATGGTACTTATAAGACCCTAAAAAATCCAGTTACTAAGGTTTTTTGACCCTCCAAGTAAGCAACTGCAGTTAAGTTGGAAGACAACCAACTCCTAGGCTTAGGGGCTTAGCCCCACACCAGGACCCCCCAAGGGCCCTTTAACAGAGCCCTAATGGCCCTTAAGAATAGGCATTTGGGGTATATTATCAGTGGGTAGTTGAGGGGTTTAGGAAATCCTTAAATCCTGAACCCCAGCATCAAACTACTTAGGATCCGGAACTAGCCTTAGTTGTCCACTAGTGCGAACACTCGCATCTGCACCAGCGTAGGAGGTAGAATGAAACTTCTTCATGCATTTGGGGGACGCTGGCGGTGCTTATTGTTGTTGGTGCTGGCGATTCTGATGCTGCTGCTGGATGATGGCTCCAAACAGTTTCGCCCCAGCGCAACATCCAAATTCCAACCTCCAATACCTAAAAATCAGCGAGCTAAAAGAGATGAAACCTTGTAAAATCCTCCACCCGGAAACATGCATGGAACCTGAATCCTGCGGCATGTATTTTTTGCAGTCGAAGCGCAGCCAGAACTTGCACATGAGCCTCGGGTTTTGAGTTACGGGTTTAGGATTCTAGGTTCCTGAGCAGCCCCCGTATAGTAAGGGCACCCTTTTTCCTACTATTCGGTCTTGGTAAGGGACCCTACAATAAAATGGGCCAAAGAGTACTACTCAGGAACCTTGCTAGGATCGGATCCCCGAACCCTAAACCCTAAACCCTGAACCCTAAACCCCTAAACCGGCCTCTTGACCGGAAGACTCCACGGGCTTTTATTAAGTTCGACCGGTAGGACTGTACTTGGAGGGTCGGGGGACTTAGTAAGTAGGTAGTAAGTAGACTTATAAGTACCCTAAAAGGGGACCCTAGTTGGGGTTATGGTACATATAAGTCCCAAAAATAACCAGTTACTAAGTCCCCCGACCCTCCAAGTAGAGGCTTTAGACCATACCTGGACCCACAAGTATACAGAACACTAGCCTTTGATAGGTGCTGGGTCATTGAAATGGGTAGTTGCAAGTCGGGCTTTTAGTCCCCCCTAATACGGGTTATAGTTTTAGTTACTCTACTGATAACTTCCAACGCACGTAATAGCTGCCCATAAACCTCTAAGTAACCCCCCCGTTTCAGTTTAACGATATCAGGAGATGGCTACACCGGTCCCCAAGGTCCGCTTTTTCAGCTGCGTCCTTGACATTTGCAATGGAGTCTTGTTGGGTTGTATAGAGGTTGATCCGGCTATACATACCATATGTGTTTTACTGGTGCTGTGCAGTTAACCCTATATACACCCTAAACCCCTAAACCCTAAAGTTCAAGGATTTACTATAGGGGCCTTAATGACTACCATGGGGGTTCCTTATTATAACAACAGTACAGTACATCTCAAAACCCTATTCTAATTATTAAGGCTCCTACAGTAGGTAGTTGTCAAACTATGGTCCCTTTCTGGATACCCTAAATATCATAGGTGCCGTATTTGTTAAGGACCCCAAAAAGGGACCAGAATTTAAAGGGCTTGGGGTTCAGGGGCTTGGGTACTGGGTCTCAGAGCTCTGGACCTGGCACAACCCCCAATTGACACTAACAGGTCAGGCGTTTAGGGTTTAGGGTGTAGGGTTTAAGGTTGAGGGTTTGGGGTTTAGCCTGATAGTCTCCCTAAGGGTCCGTCTGCCCAAATAGTATATACTTTGGGCCCAATGTACCTAAAAGGGACTACTTTGAGGCGCAAGTATATACTATTTGGGTAGTTACATAGACCCTTAGAGCCTGGTTATGTCGAAGCCTACAGGTTATCACGTGCCACATCCAAAACTTGAAAAGGTTGCATCCTGGCGATCTTGAATTCCGCACACTGCCTTTAATCACAACCCCAAAGTTCAAAAGTCTATAAAGCCATCTACTTAACACCCGAAGGCCTAAAACCATAAATCCTGAAACCCCCTGTGGCTAATTCGGAGTGGCCGCGTCTTTTGCGGTCTGAAGCCGAACTCGTCTGCGACAGTTTCGGAGGCGAGGTCGTCCAGCTTGGTGAGAGAAACATGTAGCAATTGCGGTTTAAGGTGCTGCAAATTTGGGTGTTGGGGATGCAAATCTTTAGGGTTTGGGTTTACGGGTTTGGGCCGTGACTCTAACTAGTAGTTCAGGTTTGAGATGGGTTTAGGGTTTAGTTCGAGCCTTCAGTGTTCAGGATGGCTTTGTGGGTTTCAGCTGTGCAGTTCAGGCATTTACGCCTTGACCTAGACTCCCTAGGCGCTAAATCCAAAAACGCCGAATTGAACCCCAAACCCTGAAATCCTGATTCTGCTTCGAACGCTGAGTCTTGCATCACGACTCGCCGCCGAAACCCCTAACACATAAACACTCAAACGGAGTCGTAGCCCACCAAGGTACTGCATCGCTGCTTTGGCCGAAAGCGCCGCAGACCTCCTCCGGTGCTCTGCCTGCTCAGGTCTGTGGCGTGTTGGGTTTAATTTTGTTGTTGAGGGCTCTGTTGGGACTGCATACAGCTACAAGTCTTACCAGGATGGGCCAGCGGCTGGGGCCTTATATTTAGAGTTTAAAGCTCACGGTTGCAGTGCGTTTCAATGACATCCAGCATAAGCCCAAAGTTGCGAAGGAAGGCGATTCTCATAAAGGTTGAGTGTAGGGTCCAGGATTACAGTTTCAAGGCTGAGGGTCTTCTTTCCAAGGGAGTCCTGCCCTGTGCAGTCTGTGCATTCTGCGTGAGGTCTCCCAGCGTCTATCTTCACCCAAACTCGGAAGGTGCATGACAACCCAGACCTTCCAAAATCCCTTAATTAAGGAATATAGCTTAAACCATATTAGGGATCCTACTATAATTGAAGGTATATTCCTTAACTAAGGGATTTTGGAAGGTCTGGGAAATTTCAAGTTCAAACCTCCGCCTTGATCCCTGTTCCATACCTGGACCCTCAAGTGGAGCTGCCAGCTTCGTTTGTTGGTTGCCCTACCTCACTTGGAGGGTCGGGGGACTTAGTAACTGGTTATTTTCGGGGCTTATAAGTGCCATAACCCCAATTAGGGTCCCTTTTAGGGTACTTATATAAGTCTACTTGCTACCTACTTACTAATTCCCCCGACCCTCCAAGCAATCCAGGACCCTAACAACAACAGAGGCTATACAGGCAAAGGCTCTACAAATCAAGGGTTTCAGCGATTCATCAACTTTACGCCACTACGCTGAAACACGCAGCCCTTACTGTAATATTGAACGCTGCGATACACAGATCTTGCCTTGACTCCATAAAGGGGGGTGCTAGTGCCGCGCGTTCAAACTCGACAGCGACGGTCGGAACATTTAGACAGATCTTGCAGGACCCGTCGGAAAAAAGCAGAGTTCCAAAGACTCAACAAGCAACTTAAGGTTTAATTAGTGTAGGAACCTGATTAAGAATCCTTGGGCCTTCATTAGGGCTCCTTTTGCAAATCCTACTACTTTGGGGATTATAGGCCCAGGGTTTCTCAATCAGGTTCCTACATTATTAAATTAATATAGTTACCTTATAGATCCCGTATAGTAACCCTTATAGACCCTTTTAATTGAACCCCTAAAATGAGGGCCCAGGGGTTTCTTGATCAGGTTCCTAGATTACCCAGACCTTCCAAAATCCCTTAGTTAAGGAATATACCTTAAATTATAGTAGGATCCCTAACATGATTTAAGGAATATTCCTTAATTAAAGGATTTTGGAAGGTCTGGGTAGGTCCGTGAGACCAAGATGCTTTGGCTGACGGAGTCGAAAATGCCACAAACATCCCTTGGAAGCACTGGTTGCGCATCAGGGGCAGTTTTGCATGGGGTTATAAGTAGGGTCCCTTCAAAGGGATCTATAGGGATTCTATAAGGGTATAGGGTTCCTTGGTAATTTATTTTACAAAGTGAATTATAAGACCCATTTTAAGGGACTTATAGCTCCACTTATAACTGCCAATGAACCTCCAAGTGGTTACGGTTCAGGTTCTTGGGTTTATGAGGTTTCATAGCAAAATCAGTTCATCTTTGAAGTCATTCACGGCGACTTGTGCCATTAAGCGTTTGGGGCTTAGGGGCCACATTCCAGTTCCGATACACATGACTTTTTCGTCGCGCTTTCCAGTTCCTATACACACGAAAGGTTCACAATACTACAAAGGAGCCAACAAGTTAACCCTAAATCTTCGGATCCCGACCCTAGTATAACGGTTGATGATAGAAATCTTGCATGACCCATGATAAGGAATATACCATAATTCCCACAGTTTAGGGTCCTTAAGGTAATGCAGGATTTACATCATCAACAGAAGGACCCATAAACACCGCCGTCATCTCAAACACCCGTGGGCGGCGAAAGATCTCCCGGCGGTCAAATTTGTTCGGAGCCTTTTGGAGTCGTTTTGACTCGGACCCCAAACCCTACAACCTACAAGGCCGACCCTACACCGTAATATAGCGGCCTTAGTAATTAGAATGGGGTTTTAGGGCCCATTATACTATAACTATATCAAGGAACCCCCCCCAAATCTTACACGTAACCTAATCCGAAGACCCGGTGGTAGATGATGGAAGCATGGGACCTATTGGGTTTTGTGTAGGGGGGCGAGCGCTTGCTCCTCTTCTGCCTCATGGGGCCGTACTTGGAGGGTCGGGGGACTTAGTAAGTAGGTAGTAAATAGACTTATAAGTACCCTGAAAGGGACCCTAATTGGGGTTATGGTACTTATAAGTCCCTAAAACAACCAGTTACTAAGTCCCCCGACCCTCCAAGTAGAATATCTATATTAGTCTTCGTTCTATAAGATGTCATTGGTCTTCCGGGTGGTTGATATGCGGGGGTGACCGGGGTTGGGGGGGGGTGTGCACAACATACGCAACGGGGTCCTTACGGCGAGCATCCATAAGCAGCTACGTCTTAGGTTCAACCCCGGCCTACCTTCCGTCAATGCACAAATCATCATTGGATAGTCCAAAAATCCCTAAGGGTCCATGTACTCATATAGTATATACATTCGCCTTAAAGTACTCACTATATAGGTACATTCGGCCCAACATACTGTTTGGGTACATGGGCCCGGGAATGACAGCGCAAGAGAAAAGTGCTTGTTGGTTGTTTCGCGGGCGAAGAAAGGAGCCAGCAGAGCCGAGGTGCACGGCCAACTCGTCGATTGCCTCGCATGAGCCCTAATTGCAACAACCTCAAGCTAAGTGGAGCACTTCAGGGAGTTTTGTGTTGAAAACATCGGCATACAGACACGTACTGCAGGCTTGCTCAAGAAGCGGTGCTGTGGCATGATGGTGATTGTCGCTGTGATGATGATGATGATGATGGCCATCTTACTAACCCCTACTCTAGGGGCCTTAATCATTACCTGTCCTTTCTTGAAGTTCCTTATTTGGCGGCTCCTTGTTACAAGTGATGCACACAGTCAACGCAGCAGTGGTGCCCAGAAGTGAGTTGACGGTGGCAATGATATGACAAGTGGTGGGTAGTGGCGATGGTGGTAGCACCTGAATAGTTATACTCTGTTCGTAAAAAGGAACCCCCAAAAATAGGCCCTAAATACTATTGGTATTTAGTTAAGCCCCGAGAGCCCAATACATCTCACCCTTAAACTACTGAGACATCCTGAAGCCATGCCACCCTGACGTCGCCTGAAGGTGTAAGCAAAACTGTGTTCCTCAGACCGGAATACCACTACACCCTTGAACCCTAAAGTTTGACCAAAGCCTTTCGAGCACCTTATACAGTACAGCCGAGAGACATATTCTGCTCAGACCCCCCAAACCCTAAGCCCTAAGCCCTGAACCTCCTCTAAACCCTGACCGTATTGAACCCTTGCAAGTTAAAGACACCCTACTCAAACCCTAGCCCCCTATCCTACAAATTTCAGAAAATTAGGGGTACCTTATTTTGGAATCCCTATAATA